>SCHK01403682.1:0-10759 GCA_004124795.1 Poropuntius huangchuchieni | reverse complement strand
TACCAAAGAGGGTACTTTGATGAGGAGATGAACAAGATCCTTTCTGATCCAGATGATGACACCAAAGGATTCTTTGATCCAAACACTCAGGAAAACCTCACATACTTGCAACTTGTGGAGCGGTGCGTTAGAGACCCTAAGACTGGTCTAAGTTTGCTCGCTTTAAAAAAGTAGATAAGATTTGATGCAAAATGCCATGTGATATATTCTTACATCAATAACTACAATCACTGTTCTGTTTCCACTTATGCACTTATATTAATACAAATCTGTAAATGTTTATCAGTTAACATTCGTTTTCAGTGTGCATTGCTTACAATATATACCATTATATAACATTTTCAGCTTTACTTTAAACTATAATTTAGAAGAATCAGTAAAAGTGCAAATGCTATTTGTTTAAAAATGTAGCGTACTGTTAAATTTTGTATTTCATCTTTTTAACTCATGCTCTCTTGCTATGTTGAAAACAATTCAAATAAACACAATTGGAGTATGTTAGTTTATTTGATCATTTTCAAGTCAGTAATCTCTTCCATACTAAATACTTGTTAAACATTGCTTTTTTACATTGTGATAAAGCCATATGATAACATTCAACATTTGTTGCATAACAGCACATTAACAAGAGAAAAATGGTTGCAGATTAGGGTAGTAAAGATAAACAAGTACTAATGAGAAAAAAAAACCTAGTTGCCAATCTGACATAAATTGAAAAAGTGGCCTTATCTTTAATTATAAATCCCAGAGAGACAGAGAGAGAGAGAGAGAAATTACATTTTGTACACTTTAGAAATAACTGAATTTAACATCAGAGTTCCTGCAATATATACATGTTCAGTCTAATTTGTCCAGTAGCAGCTGAATGTCTTCTCGACCATGATATACTCGTTTGAGTCCTCTGGGTAGATAACGGCAAGATGACAGATTCAAGTACTTCAGTGCTGGTGACTGGCTAATTAGTAACCTGTGGAACATTAAAAATGGTATCAGAACATCTTAACCATCTACGAAAAATGAGGAATTTATACCTGCACTTTCTATTATTGTATATTTATAAACACTTTAAAAAAATCTTTGGCAGGTACTATATGTATGTGCACAGCGACATCATTACCTGAGTGCAGGTGAAGTGATTTTAGTACCACTGAGGTTCAGGGAGCGAAACAAATCAACTCCAGCACCATGTGCAAGATGTCCCATGGCAATCTCCATGTCTTCTTCTGAAAATGGCTGGTTGGCCAAATCAAGCTCCCTGAGGGTGCTGCTCCATTTGTGGGCAAGCATGTGTATGCCTTTCTTGGATGCTACCATGGTATTGCTGTTGAAGTACAGGCCCCAATACAGACACTCCAGTCCTACACAAGACAAGACAGCAAATTACAGGTAAAGCAGTATATTATTCATCATAGGTATGAACAGATCCTTCCATACTGTAAACTATAAAAATAAAATGAGGGAAAGTCCATCAAACCATGTAATGATCATATGTGTGTGTGGTTTTCATTACATGTTCACTACTGTGTGAGGCACATCAATGTTCACTTTCTCCTTATTTCAAAATCAAGACTTACTCTCACAAGGCAGGGCATAGAGGCCAGTGGCTGTGATGCGGGAGCCGCCACGTAGGTCCAGCACACGCAGGTGGGGGGAGCCATGGAGCACATTGTTCAGGTCACCATCGGTCATGAACGAGTGAGAGGAAGTGGCAATGCATAGCTCCTCTAGCATGGGAAAACCAGATGTCGAACTGGGTGTGTTGCGGATCATTTTAGGAACTGGAGTGACATTCATCAACCTAAAAGTCTAAATTGCCAAATAATTTTAAAAGAAAAGAAAAAAAGGATTGTAATATTTTATATTTGTAGTACAATTTTTATAAATTCTAATTTTGGAACATGTCACCATTAATAAGAGGAGTGTGTGCAAATATTGTTTTGAATTTCAAGTAGTAACTGTGCACTCAAATGAAAAATGACAGTTATGCAATCAATGCACACTATTTTTCTTAATTAAAAGTGAATGATATGCAGGGCTGGGGAGTAACGAAATACATGTAACGCTGGTACGTATTTAAAATACAAAATATGAGTAACTGTATTTCGTCATAGTTACATTTTTAATGGGTGGTAATCAATTTACAGTTACATCCGAAAAGTATTTTAGATTACCAAAGTGATTACTTTGATTTTTAATCTAATTCATTTATTTTAATATTAATGTAAAATGATTGGAAATTTTAACCATAACGCAACTGGTGATACTCTCGCGTGCAGCGTGTTCAAACAGCAGCCTGCTGCAGACTAGTGACGACTCCATAAAATGCTAGAGAAAATCAGAAATCCTAGCACGTTGTTGTCATGGAAATAAAAATACGATTTTACTTATAAATGTTAAAAAGGCACGGAACATCACAGTAGACTATGTAATGTTTGTTTACCTGCAACAAATCCTCTCTCGGATTCAAAGGAACACATTGAAAAAGCATCTTAAAGTAGTTAGGTTGTTTTAGTCTCAGGTTTGTACGAGTTCTTGTTTTTCTATATTTATGTATATGCTAGTTAAGCAATATCAGTCCAGGAAGAAGAGTGTTGTTTAGCCGAATTTTAGCGCATAATTTTTTATTTCTTTGTTCAAAATGTTATAGCACAATTAATGCATTTATAATTGTTTTAAATGTATTACTGCCACCTATTTTCATTTAGAGGTGATTAACATAAAAACAAAACATCAAAGTTAATATGCCCCTTACTTTAAGTATTCCAAAGTATTTAGATTAAGTTACTAAAGTTAAGTAATGTAACGAAATACGTTACAAAATACTTTTTAAATAATGTATTTTGTAATCTGTAACGAAATGCATTTTAAAAGTAACCTTCCCAGCCCTGATGATATGTCAATTAATTAATGAAAATTAAGGCATATTCAACATTAAAAAATAAGGAGTGATAATAATTTGGTTTGTGTGATGATCATAGCACATTTTAGGTCAATACCTGAAGTTTAGGGCATCCAATCTGCAAAGCCTGAATACAGATGGGAAGCTGGCAGTATCCTCCATCTAATTTAGTATTGATCTCCAGCAGCATGAGCTCAGGACAGCAACCTTTCTTTAATTTCAGAGACATTTGCATCATCAAAAACAGACAAAGTTTACAAATTCACATACTTTTATATAATAAAGACATTTATAATATATTTTAGATAAGTTTATATCATCTTTAAATTGCAGAGGAAGTAAACATATTAAAAGTAAATAGTAAAAATATCAACTTACAGACAAAGCACTGAGTAGTTTGTCACTCTTGGTGCTGTGTGTGAAGTAAATTTTCTTTATTTGGTTGCCGTATGCCTCAAGGAAGGACACCAGACCATCAACATTAAACTGTATTTAAAAAAAAAAATAAGTATTTTGTATTGTTAAAAGTCTTAAAAAAGAAAATGCAGTCATCATTTACTTCTCATGTCATTCTAATAATCCTTTGGATGTGACCCCAGAGTTTTAATATATGCGACTATCGACTGACTATACTGGTCACTCTTTTCCACGCACCGTGAACCGAATCTTTTCAAAACCCACAAAAATATCATCCATAATTTGTAAGTCCATCTAAATTTCTTCTTTTCTGTTCCACAGAAGAAAGTAAGCCATACAGGTTTGGATTGGAATGACATAAGGGTGAATAAAACTACATTTTCATCTTTAGGTAACTGTCTCTTCAAATAAGCAAATAGTTTGCATACAAACCTCGGAATGTTGCAAATTTATATCCTCTAATAATCGACATTGGGCACCAAGGTTTTGGAAGGCTGTTTCTGTCATTCCCGTGCAGTAAGACAGCTTGAGAGAATGAAGATTGTTGCATGATTGTGAAACTTTCTAGAAAAACAGAGCACAGAGATGATCAAAAACAGATCCAGATAGCAGTCACAAAACTTCACAGCAGATGGATTATTACTACCTGAATCACATAATCAACATGTTTTTTCCAGTGGCAAAGGGAGAACTCTCTCAACTGACACAATCTGCGAGAAACAGGCATACAAATATTAGCTGTTTTGCATAGATGGAGCTTTGCTATGCATTATCTCACACTGGAAAGATTCATAAGTCTTCCAATTCTTCCAATTAAAAAACAAAACCTTTTGTTTGGTTCAACCACTGACCTGTTTTCTGCTAGCCAGTCTATAGTGTTCCTAATCTTCTGTTCTGTCCCAGGTAATTGACTCTTACCGGGTTCAATCCAGCAGTGGCCAACTGACACACTACGCCACAGGATCGGAGAGGATGCAGCTCCATTCCACAGACGGCAAACTCTGCCAACCCTTTAGACAGCAAACAAATGAAGTATAAACATAAAGCAAATAAAGTACCTGTAGCAAGGCTGGAAAAAAACTGAATATCACAAATACAGAGTACACGCCTCACCTGCACAGAAAAGGTACGGCTCCATCCTGGAGAACTGCAAACTGAAAGATTTTCACCAGGACCTCTATTGGCAAACTTTGACCCCAGCGGTCAAAGCTATCCGCACTAACACTTTCCAAATCAACATGTTTATCAATAGCTTGCTCTGTGTCTTTGGATATTTTCGCTTTTACTGGTGCTTTTTTCGTTTTGTTAGCAGAGGTTTTACTCTTGCCTTTTGCGTTTACCTTCTTTTTCTTACATCCCTTCCGCTTGGGCTTCCATATGCTGTCACTACTGTTTATATTTGATATAATCAAAAGCATGTCCTCTCCCTCCTGGACGGTGTAATTTGGTCTTATAGTTCGTTTTACAGTTTTTTTCTTTTTCTTTTTGCTTTTGTCATCCGTAACGGAATCCGCTTTTCTTTTCAAAAGTCTTTTTCCTTTTGCAGATGCACGCTGGGATGTCCCAGCTGTGCTGGATTGAGTGGTTGACATTTCTGAAGAAGAAGCGTGTAGTGACTCGGGCTCTGTGTTTGAGTTGGATACCTCCATTACTGTGCTTTCCATGCCTTAGTGTTGGTCCCTAAAAATTCCCTCGCTGAATTAAAAAAAAAGTCATTAACAAGACTGTAAACAAAATATATAAAATTGGCAAAAGCACGACTTAGTTGACTGAAAAGACAGCTTCTCTTTATGCATAGCTGCAGATTTAGCAGCAGTTTATCAGGTCTTTGCTTAAAGTCTGAACAATCTCGCAAATTAATTTAGAGTTTGTAGCACCATTATTTAGGCTAAACATAATTGCACGACGGTACTTCTTACTCCTTTGTTGTTGTGCTTCTTCTTCTGGTGTTTTATGGCGGTTTGGCAAGCCAGCGAAAAAAAGTGCATTACCGCCACCTCCTGATCTGGAGTGTGAAGTGTGCATATTTGGAATAAAGGAAAAAATAATTCTATCTATTGTTCCTGTGTTTTTCAGGTATTTCAATAATATTTCATGCACTCTTGTTTGCCTTGACCCATTTCCTAAAAATACTTTTAAAGAAATATTATCAACTCCCAGCCATCCCTTTCATATGCAGAACACTAAAAAGAATATTCTTCACTGTTTCTAAATCTCCACATTTGTCACACTTTCCCGATTCTTCATAAATGAAGATGGAATGAAGATGGTGAACCATCGGAGTTTCGAAACGTTTCGAAACAGTATGCGCGTTCGACTTGAAGCAGCGCTGCGCAGAATGACATCAAAGTACCGCGAGAGCGATAAGGGAGCAGAGGGATCATATGTATTCGAATCGCTCTCGCGGTACTTTGATGTCATAGACTGATCATTCTGCGCAGCGCTGCTTCAAGTCGAACGCGCCTAGTGTGACGTAACAAAGCTTCGTTTGCTAAAATCACATGACCTGGCCGTTTTTTTTTTTTTACTCTTACAAAACAAACATACAAAAAAGCTTAACATCAAACAAAACAAACAAAAATAAAAAATTGGGGATACATATTTGACAACAAATACATCACATGGAAGGTAAAATATTAAATTTTACAAACAACATTTTTTTAATATGAGAAATGTTTTTTTATACATTTCTTGTTTCTAGTGATTGAAATCAGACCTGGCCGTTTATAAAGTATACAATCATTTCGTTACATTATAAGAATACCTAAAATATTCCAAGGGTCGATGTGATGACGTAATTACGTAAAGACGCAAAAGAATCACTGAACTGGTTCTTTGTAAGTGATTCTCTGAAGCATGGTGGAGTAGCATAGCCTTTTTAACCAAAAGGAATGCATGGAAGATGTCCAATCAAATATTCTTCAGATGCACACGTGACTCAACAGGGAAGTCCATGATGTAGAGTGGACGCTCCTCCGCTTTATCAAAAATATTGCTGAAACGGAATCCCCGACTCTTTCTACACACTGCAAAGGGTTTTAAGAGAGAAACACGCTGCACAGCACACCTATATCTACTAACGTTACAACGCAAAGACTACTACAGCCGAACAATAAGTCGGTGAGTACATTTCGAGATTTCGCACTTAAACATTATCGTTGATGTAAATACATGAATACGTGTACGTTTTTTTCTGAATGCTTATTTAAGGTTTAAACATGTTTGCTACATGACATTGTTTAAACGGTCTTATCAGTGGTAATATCCCACAGTAATAGCAATCAAACACAGACAGCATGTTTTCAAACTTCACGATGCCTTGCATTGACGCATCCTCACGCGCCAGAGAGAACAAACCACGAAGAATGAAAATATCGTTTTCAGCCCTAGTCCTTGAGATATTTAGTCAATAATAGCAGGAAGTTGATAATACAACATCTTACAAAATCAGCCGCGTGCGCAAATGGGGCGTGAACATTTCGTTCCCTAATTACTCAAGGATAACTAATAAATAACTTGCACAGCTGGCAGAATGTGACTTTGATTTATGTTAGTAAAGCTAGCAGTGATGCAACTGACCTTTTGCACCATTCTTTCATTGTTATTTTTATCCCTATTGTGATTTTGTGCGACATGCACAACAAGTATATAGTTTATAACTCTTACAATATATTACCAAGGAAACCACAGATACCATTACTGTGAATATTATCACGACTGTAAAATTAAGGTGATTAATTTACATGGGATTTCCTTTAAAAAGTGTATGAAAGGTGTCATTGCAATTCATTTTCTGATGACAGCATTGGCTAATACCAAGCTACAGTTGTGTATTAGAGTATTGTATTTACTATTTATATTTAGAATCGATTGTTGTATTTTGCCATAAACTTACCATGGTGTATTTTTGAGTAAACAAACTTAATAATGTAATATATACCAAATGATATAAGGTCTTGTATATCTAAAGATGGCAAAAGCAGAAGATGAGTGATTAATTTTTAAGTTGAAAATTATTATGTACATGTAATACCAAAAAGAAAACTACATTCTCAGGCAGGTACACCTGTTGCAACATGATAAAAATAAATAAATAACCTGAAGAATATTCTTTATTGCACGGTTAAGATCAGCTATGGACTATCATTCTCTGGTCGTTATTACTAAAACATTTATCTGGCCTTTATTTGGAAGCGTGCTCCACCAGATGGTTTAAAAAACAAGCCAATCCACTTTGATGTTCAACAATGGAGGACCTGCAAGACTTTGGTTCCTCTAGTGCGAGTGCTAAGACCATTGCTGCTGAGCTCAGTGAGTACTATTTTTTGTTTTGTTTTCAATATCTTACTATCAAAACAAACAACTATTTTTAAAAGTATCTACTTATTTACATTTGAAAACTATGTCTTGCAGAGGATGATTTTTACTCCAAGCTTGTTGATGACTTCCTTGGTGCTCATTACGGAGAGCTGTTGGAGCTGGATGAAAAGCCCTGGAAAATCTGTATGTTGGTTCAGATTGGACTGATGAGAGAGGAGCAAGATATTTCATGGGTTGATTTAATTCAGTGGCTCCAAAAGATTGTCCCAATGTTTCAGTCGGCTGATTTCCGAAGCTTGATTGAGAGAAACACCACGACAGCTTTGAGCTTAACTGGAGATGCCAGGCAGAACTTTCTTGAGTCAGATGTCAACTTTGAATTTGTTGGACCTATATGTGATAGTATCGGAATCGGGAGAAGAGATTTACTTGAAATGTCTGACTTTTCTGATCGTGCAAAATTAACTGGTCTCACGAACGGTCTCATTCTCGAATTGACTAATTTTATTTCACGAGAGAAATTAGACCCTGTTGTCTTGGTGTCCTGGATTCGTAACTTTGAGCCTTTATTTTGCAGTGATGGCAAGATCCAAAGAGCCTATAGGCTACTACGGTCAAGTCTCAAGAATTTCAGAATACAGTACCGCAACAATCAAAGGAGCCGAAAGAGGAGCCGTGGATTTCTGGATGAGTTTCTTCAGAGTCCATTTGATCTTGCTCCTGAAGCTGATGCAGATGATATTGAATACAGGAGGGTGGCAATGATCAAAGCACATCTGAGGAAGAAACGCCGCATTTCCAGGCATAAACCTACGTCTTTGATCAAGGAGGAAGATGAGCCCTTCCGTATTTCACAGACAGATGTGATTGTGAAAACTCATCGTGAACCCAAGCAAATGTCCCATGTATTCAGTGTTAAAAAGGAACGGGGATCACAGAGCCATCAAACACCAATACGGCCACTGAAAGATGTGGAAGAAGACCCAAGAACTGACACGGGCGACAATGTAACACTTCTCGATATCTCTGTGCTGTCTTGGCAAAAGATTGCAGACATGAATGGAGGAAAGAACGAAGCTGCTAAGGTGGTTTCACTGGATCTGCTTCAAAATCACTTCTCGGCAATGCTAAAGGAAGATGCTAACCTAAGAACCCTCGATGACAAAGTCAAAGGAAGCACCCATCCGCTAGTGCCACCGTTGAATTTCCTGCGTTACATCTGCCAGTTCCTTTTCGAACTCATTGATGTAACTGAACAGCAAATGATATCATTCGAAAAAGATATAGTGAACACCATAGGCGAGAAACTCGGACGCGACAAGCACCCCAGATTTCAGAGTTTTGTCAACTTCGATGAGAGTGCAGTGACTCGTTACATTCACATGGCTTCGGAAATGTTATGTCCAAGTGAGGAGACCAACCCAAATTTCCGCAGACACTGGCTTGCTTTTTGCCTTGAAAGAAAAAACCCTTCCATACTGCCTATTTACAGGTCAAATCGTTTAATTAACTACTTTGAAGCAGCCGCTGGACTCATTCACCATCATGAAGATGTTGCTCTCTTTGTATCTGATCTGCAGCTCCTGAATGACAACTCGAATATCCTGTTGGAGAGCGTCAATGCTGACGCAAACGATGAGGCTCTGCAGGCACTGGTCTGTGTGGTTGCTGTTGTCTACCTTAAAGTCTTGGGACCCTTTTGGCAGCTTCTGAAGAGCGATGGAGAATATCCTCTTTTCAGTAGATACATCCTGTGCCTGTACGAAAAGCTTTTGGAATGGTCGCAAGATGCGAGTTGCCTTTTGCAACCAGAAGCCTTTGTGAATGTATTCTTACAGGTTCCAATGCAAGAGGGGACTTTTGAAGGAGTGTTCAGATTTTGCCGTGATAATGCAGAGAACCAGTTCGGTACCCTGATAAAAGCTTGCTTACAGAGGATGATGAAAGCCCTCGCAGCTGTTCTAGAGGACAATCTTAAAGATTTCTTACCTGGTGGCGAACACTGCAAAGATTTGCCTACAGATATAGCCGTTCAAATGGCAAACTGCACATTTTCACAGCTGATGGGCGAGTACCCCTTTGGTCATGCGTACCCTTATGAGAAGAACAGGCCTGATAAAACTCATGGACGGACCGAGGGTTCAGTTTCCGAAAATGCAGAACAAGAACCTGCTTCCCAAGAGACAACAGATGAACCTACATCAGCAGCGGTCACATTGTCACCTGCTAAAAACTTTCAAAAACGCTACTCCATCCTTGACGGAGCAAATCTCAATGCCGCCAAAAAAATGAAGGTGTCTAGACTAAAGCAAAAAGCTCAGGATCACATTTATAGGAAAATGATTGTTGGAGCAGTTTCAAAATATGGCGGCCCATGTAAAAGCAAGCAAGACGTTGAACGATTGCTCAAAAAACTAGAAGGGGCAAGCCATGCGCATATACGTGAGGTCATTCGCTGTGAGCTGAACTACCAAAAGAGCATTGTGGGTTCCAGAGACAAAAAGCTAACTCACATAGGCTTCTCTTTGAATGACATGGTTTCTACACTGAAGGATGTCCTGCCAAATGAGAGAGTTATAGTTACATCAGCAACTGAGAATGTGCTTGGTCACACTGAGATTCAAGAGACCCCGACTGAAACATCATCCTTCGACCCCCAAAGCACAGCCACTGGTCAGCAAACTCAACAAAGGCATAGTATTGATATAAAGAAAAGAAATGTTTTTGGCCCTTGTTACAGGGAGAACTTTGAGTTTTTCTGATTGTGTTTAAATGTGATAAAAATGTTGAATACATGCTACTTGCATTATTTTCTTGTTTTGTTTTCACATATGGTAAAAATCTTTGTTTTCAGATGTTCTGTTACTAACAAGCTTGGTCTCTTACTGGGATACTAGACATTATTAGTATCAAAACAGTTTATTAGTTCATTGTTTTTTTTATATATATTTGTTTTTATAGAAGATAGCATTACAAAATAAAACAGTTTGTAGCAAATACTTGTCCTGCCTTTTATTAAATAAAAATTCTACTACTACTACCAATAATACAATAATAATAATTATCATTATAATTTGGTAAGCTACTACATTATCTTTATTTTGCATACTGCATAGTATATAA
>SCHK01403561.1:2836-31872 GCA_004124795.1 Poropuntius huangchuchieni | reverse complement strand
ATTACCCATGATTCTGCAAAGAGATTTCCAACAAACAAAAACAAAGACTTTTTTTTTTTACTATCTCTATGGGAAAAATGCTTAAGAAAACCAAGGCCTCTGGAAAAAATGGGTAGGCACTGTTTCTAATAATAATTCCTTACATGTACAGTCTTGTGAAAAAGTTATTGAATTCCATGCTTTTCAGTATCAGGACATAATAAAAAATTATCTGGTTCTTGGCAGGACATTTTGAAAATAGAACCTCAGATTAACAACAACACATGACATATCACACTGTGTCATTATGGAAAAAGATGGAAAAGCCATCTGCAACAAAATTATGATTCAATTGCCTGTACCACTTTTAACAGCAATAACTTAAAAGCAATCATTTTCTGTATGACTTTATCAGTCTCACACATCTTTCTGGAGGAATTTTGGCCCACTCTCCTTTACAGCATTGCTCCAGTTTATTGAGGTTTGTGGGCTTTTGTTTATGCACAGCTCTCAACAGCATTTCAGTCAGGCTGAGGTCTGGAGTTTGACTGGGCTTTTTGCAACACCTCGATTCTTTTCTTTTTAGCCATTCTGTTGTAGATTTGTTCATGTGCTTGGGATCATTGTCCTGTTGCATGACCTAGTTTTGGCCCAACTTTAGCAGTTGGACAGATGGCCTTGCATTTGACTTTTGAATACTTTGGTATACGGAGAAGTTCTTGGTCAACTGACTGTGAGGTGCCCAGGTCCTGTGGCTACAAAACAAGCCCAAAATAATCAGCCCTCCACCAGCATGTGTGACATTTGGTATGAGGTGTTTGTGCTGATATGTTCTTTAGGATTTCACCAAACATGGCGCTGTGCAAAACATCCAAACATCTCCACTTTGGTCTCTGTTCAAACAAATCGTTTTATAAAGTTCATGACAGTAAAATTACAAAAATATGCATCTTCTATATAAAAAAGATTCAATAGGGTGTCCTAACTTATTCACATGACTGTATATAGCAATTTTCTCCACACTTTAAATGCTTATACAAATAAATTGCAGTGCCACATGTATTTCAGAGTTGTGATGTTATTAGCCATGTTTGTAATCCCACACCTGCTGTGAGAGACTCTTTTATATGATGTAGCACTCAGCAACGGCAGAATCTTTCCTGTGTGCGCTCATTACTGACAGTCCTATAAATGTCTCCATCATTTCATCATGTGTTTTTCTTCATTAGGAGACGGCTAAATAAAGCTGTGCCTGTAAGTATATAGATTTGGTTTAAATCCATTATTATTAGTGTCACTCAAAACGGGGTCGGTACAATTTGAAATTTTCTTGATGTGCATGTAGAGCAAAAACATGTGATGCCAAACACTAATGATTCAAAACAAAGGAAGAAAACAGTTAAATAGTCATTGTAATCACAAAGGAAATCAGTGGAAATGTTTGTGTTTAGTCAATAACAAAAAGAATTGCGCTCTTATTGTCATTGCCTCTCACTTTTGTGTTCCAATAAGACAGGTTTCACATGATAACAGATGGTAACTCATTTTACTTTAGTCCCCTGAGCTGCATTTGTGTGTGTGTGTGTGTGTAAAGAGAGACAGTGAGTATATGTGAGACAGATTTGACTCATACATGCCACAGGACTGCTGCTGTTCTCCTCTTCTACTGTCCCTCATCTGCAGTAGAAAATGAAAGTGTGATGAAATGTAATATCATCCCCCTTGGGTAACTCAAGGGAGACAAGCAAGCAGAACACAATATATATAATGGATATTACTGCAGTTCAGCACACACACACACACACACACAGACACACACACAGCAGAGGATGCTCCAAAATAAACACACAGTTGCTTGCATGCAAACACAGACAGATACACACAAATACACACACACACTGTGTTACTGTCAGAGCAAGATTAACATTAACCGCAGTTACCTTTTTTTCTGTTATGTCCATGAAATTCACTTATATTTACCATCAGTCTCATTTTCCATCTTCCTAATGGATTTCAATAACAAGCCTTGAACTTCAGAGCCTCTGAAAGTACCGCGCACAGCCATGACAAACCCAAATCACTGGATAACATCTATTATTCATTATCTAAGCCATGTAGAAATAAATTGCTTTTCTTCCAGTCAAGGTTGACTGGGAGAGATGAGGGAGGGGGGTTGACGGGGTGGAGGGAGAGAAAGAAGGAGTTGACGAGGAAGAAAAATTGTGTGTGTGTGTGTGTGTACGCGTGTGTTTGTGTGTATATTGTACTGAGGACACATTGGATCTGTCAGGGTCTTTGTTATAATGTCAAGCTATAGCTGTAAAAGGCTCTTAGCACTAGTGCTAGCAATATTTCTCTCTTCAAAGGAGTGTGTGTGTGTTTGTGTGTGTGTGATTCTTTAACAGAGATATGATGAATGCTTTCAGTGTGACCTACTAATGCATACTAAAAAAGAACAAACACTCAAAAAAATACTCATATATTCTAATATTTCTCATTATTTGCATATACTCCAAGCATATTTCACTGCTTACCATTATTTATGAAAATATGTATTACATATTTTTACATAATATATTTACATATATTAATGGTGATCATTAAAAGATGCTTGAGGTATTGTGTATACCCATCTTTTAATGCTCACCCTTAATATGAAAATATTATATATTACACATAAAATTTTATTTATACATATTTATGTAAATGGTAAGTATTTAATTTAGTATCTGTATATACTGTATAAATATATAAGCAATACCTCAAGCATCTTTTGATGCTGACTATTTATATGTTAATGCACTATTGTCCATTGTCAGGTGATGGGTGTTCTAGTCTTTTCTTGCACCTTGCGGCTATAAATAAAGGCTCATGGATATGAATTTGGCTGCCATTGCTAATGTATTTAAACAGATGGTAGCACACCTACACTGCATTACTCAACTGCTCTTTTGTTCTCTCAAATATTTATAGTACGCACAACTGCTGGTCAGGATCATCTCAACAGCTATTATATAATAAAGTGAGAAGAAACTTTGTACCTTGAGGTTAGACACGTTTTGAAGTTATACATGCTAGTGATGAAATAATGTTGTATGTTTGCACGTACGTTTCATTGAAGTGAAAGTGGTAATTGGTAATTATGGAAAGTATAAAGAAATCCAGGTCTCTGGATATATACACAAACACAGACTCCTACACACTGTAAGTACATCACAGCTTTTATAATAATGTGTTAATTAATAACAAGACTATCTAGTCCAACACAATTGCTGCAACTCACTTGTGAATATTTCCACATCTCTGATTTGTCTGTGAACAAAAGTGTTTGTGAAGAAGTGTATGTGTGTGTGTGTGCCTGCTCCTGCCTCCCTCATGTTATAGGTTGCTATGGATACAGCTTTTGACAGGCCCTTGTCAAATGCTTAGTTCGATACTCTGTGTCCACAGAGAGCAGTTTCTTTGATCACAGTTCAGAGCCAAGGGATCCTAAAAATCAGGGCAAGGGACGATACTTTGAAGACAAAAGTAAAGAGAAAAATCCATTGGTTGGCACTGTTTGGAATGTCTTTTACTGTGCATCCCCTTAAGTACTATACCCATAACGAATATAAGTTCGCAGATAAAATAATCATGTTAAGATGATTTTTGAAAAGATTGTGAAATCTTGACATGATTGAATGTGTACGTTAGGATTCAATCAAACATTGTGCTCTTAATGTAAAATTCTGTATAATCATTCCAATATGCATGTATGGTTGTTAACGTTTATATGGGCACATGTTCAGTTGGACTGTAAAAGTAAAAAAGCTCAAAAAAGACATAAATTCAAATATAGTGCATTGCTTCTAAGACTTTCTTTTAAAACATGTTGGAGTGAGAAAGAGCAAAGATAGTAATCCTATTAGATAATGTCTATGACATGGCTGGCTGAGTTGTTTGATTATTGATTGTTCTCATACATGAGCATTGACGAAGAAGTAAATTAAATGGCTTCCCAATCAATTATCTTTTCAGTAAACTCTAAAGGAATTGCCAATTGGATCTTGATGCCTTTCTGTGGCCAGATGAGATTTAGTGTGTGAGCCAATCAAAATCAATAAAGCCAAGCTGCAGTTAACCCTTTAATTACTAGCAAAGCTTGCTTTAAGACTAACAATGAGTTTAGATGATCTTTCCTTGTGCTCCAGTATATCAAAACTAAGATTACATTATCCATCAATAGAAGCATTCATTTGTTTGTTTGTTTTTTCCGCAAAATTACTTTTGCCTGCTTTACTAAATTAATTATATTTAAACGTAATATACGAATGCCTGACTTTTAAATAAGATATTTCACATGCACTTATAAAAACCAACCTCATTATCACTCTTTACTGATTTTGTTCTTCTCCGTACAGGTCAGATTTAGCTTTGGTTGCAGTACAAGATCAGTAGCAATGGTTGCTGTAAAATAAAACGTCTAACCTCAAAAAGAGCTCTGGCATGTAGAATATAAAGGGCATGTGAAGAATATAACTTGACAGATTTGATAGGCTGATGCTTTGATTAAAATATCAAAACACCACCCACAAACAGAATGGAAAAAAGATGAAAAACAAAAAGGAGAGAGAGAGAGAGAAGAGCACCTGCAAACATCATTGGCACTGGTGATCCAGTGGCTCTCATTAGAGTTCATCACAGACTGGCATCACTTCTCTCTGTTCTGCAGAATGTGGCTAGAGGCATTTTAAAATGCTTTGAAGAAAAAAAACTGCTTCCTGTTCTTATAATCTCATCTGTTTCAATTAACTACATTATGACTGTTTTATCAGAACATTTTCTTCGAAACTACAGCAGTGTAAAACACATGAAAATAAATGTACATTCTTGATAGTCTGCATATTATAATATATGTGGGTTGTAGGATGTTCTACTATAATAAGATCAAATCAATTTATAGATATCCATTGTAATAACCATTAGCAGCATTAAATATTAATGGTTCAGTTTATTTTTATACTTAAACAAAGAACATGATTTAAATATTAGTCATTTAAATAATTCATGTTACATCTGACCTCACCTTCTGACAGGGCAGACATCTGGTAATGTAGTTCAGACACACTTGCTTGAGCTTAGTCCAATCTTCCATTAAATCTCCTCATAATGACAGGACGTGATATTATTTGTGAAGAATTTTCCTGTGTGGGTGTATGCCATGTGAATGTCTCAAAAGAACATAAGAAAATGATCAGTGGATTTGAATTTTCTTGATATTATCAAGCAAGACCTCTGCTATGGGGTTTTTTCATTAGATTAGATTCAATGTTATTGTCATTGTGTAAAGTACAAGTACACAGCCAATTGCTCAAAAGCAATAAGTATTTATATTATAACAGACAGTGCTATCTTGTATTTTCTGGTTCGGTGTTGTTATGATGCAGTATTATTATTCCTTTCATATACCAGTAATTCAAAAAGTGGCTGTTTTATTAAATTAATGATTACATTTTACATATAGCCTATCACTACTTGAGTGCTAGAGTGCAGATAAACTGAATGTTGGAAAGAGTTGGGTCATGACCAAAGGGATGGTTCACCCAGAAATGATAATTAAAATAATAATAATAATAATAATTGAATTAACATAAGTGATATTTCGGTAAACTAACATTCTGCATTGAAATAACCCATTTAAGGTCTGACATAAGCTTTCTTTACATACTCATTATACAAAACGTTTTCTTGAAGGAGCTCTAAATGGAAACAGCTCAATAAGTCTAGAAGTAAAGCCAGTTGTCAAAGTCTATAATGTGTTCTTTCATATGTGATGAATGTTATATGGTTGGACTCCATTCAAGTGAATTGCTGACCACACAATTTAGTTAAAATGGCAGTTTGGACCAATAGATCTACAGAGTCTTTGTTATGGGCCTCATTGTGTGGTGCTGACCTGTAGGTTGTATGAAAAAAGCCATCCCACATCCTGGTTAAAGCCTCATTAGAGTTAAGACCAGCTGGGTAAGCGGGTGGGACACTGTTCTTAAATCCTTTTACCCACAACTCCTACACAAGCCTCTAACCGCTGAGAAATTGTGTGGTCACTTAAAACGCTGGCCTTTTGTACACAATTTTCTCACACCCAGGTCATTATTGAAGAGGTCAAAGTAAGTCATCAGCTCACTGGTTTACTGAGAAATGATTACCATCTCAAATTGAAGTTGTTAAATGACATTTAAATGTTACGTGTTAAATGAGACATGGAAATAAGTCAGTCGTTGGCCTCTTTACATTTAGCCATTATATTTAGCTTCATATGCATTGTGCTTTTGATGATCGACACTATGATGTGTTTGACTGACAACATGCATTTAATATACTTAATATATACAGGTTCAGCATTTTCATCTATGTTTTTTAAAAGAAGTGTACAACTAATTATCAAAATAGCAAAACATAATTCAAGAATTGTTTATGCAAAAATATAGTAGCCCCATCCTTTTTGTCACCTGTGATTGTGATAAACTCACTTGCAGTAGACAGCTTTGCTGATTATAATTATAGCAATCTAGTTTTGTCGCATTGCTCACTTGCAGTATAGACACTGTGTAATTCATCACATAAAGTACATCATATCTGCAACAGTAACCACAAGGCATTTTTAGACATTCATGAACAGAGGCAAGACTGTATAATGATGTTCATTATTTTTTGGCACTACAGCAGAGCAAGACATCATTTGCACTGTGTCTTTAAACAACAAACGCATGCTGGGAATCCATTGCTGCAAGCTGTATAACATATGTTGCATATAAAAGTACATTTCTGATTGGATTACATTCCCTCTCTCTATTCAGTAGAGTTTTATAGAAACCACTGGCAATGCAGCGGCCCATCAGTTACAGTCAGTTTCTTTGGATACACAGCAGAGTGCCAGCTGCCCTAACTGTAGTGCTTGGTTTCGTGTTTAATATGCTGAAATAAACTTCAGATATTCTCGGCTCAGCAGACATTCTGCTGAGTTTATCATCAGTATAGATGCATCATGCAACTGTAACAGATGTGGTGGCTAGGAAGAAGTGTTTTTTTTCTTTCTTTTTCTCTATCTGTCGCTACTCTAGTGAAATTAATTCATTAGGGGTTGCAGGTGAAAGTTGCAATAAGCTAAAATGTAGCAGAATTCCCTGGGACTGTAATATATTATGATATTACTATTCGATGTTATTATAAAATAACATTTCAATTTGTATTTTTTAAATATAAAAAATATAACAGGTTCAGTTTCTTTACCTTACTTAAAGGAATAGTTCCCCAAAAATTAATATTTCCCCATGATTTACTAACCCTTAAGCCATCTAGGTGTATGTTCTTCTTTTAGACAAAAACACTGAATTATATTAAAGGANTTTCCCCATGATTTACTAACCCTTAAGCCATCTAGGTGTATAATGATGTTCTTCTTTTAGACAAAAACACTGAGTTATATTAAAGGGGTGGTTGATTGGCTATTTTCGAAGGCTTGATTTTGTTTACCTTTATTCTACACTGCTTTTTCTGTTCTCCTAAAGTGTTGAGCTCCTGGTTCTATGAAGCCCCTCCCTCAGAAATACACAATGGGCTCAGATTGGTTAGCTGGCCCAGTGTGATGTGATTTGCTTACCATCTAGTACACGTTGTCTGAAAACGTTACAGCCCTTACTATAATGGGGAGTTGCATGTGCTCCGGTGTATTGTAAACAATATTGCCTTATCAATTTGAACCCGAATCAGACCCAAAGCTTTATATATGCACAAAATATCCATGGTTTTCATATAATCATTCTAAAAAATACTACAGTCCACTAAGGGGTTATTTGATTATAGACTACAGATCTAAATGATCACTGTGTAGCACCGTTAGTGACAACAGTTAACTGAAGCTGGAGATCACGGGGGTTTTTTAACAAAAACGCATCAGTTCATTTCAGAAGGCCTTTTGTATTATATCATTGTGTAATAGAACAATAGTATATTATGAATTAACATTAACCTTGATTGATAGATATTAAGAGGGGGAAAAAAACAGTGCTTTACAAGGTTTAATTTGACTCTGTGTTACCAACCATTGCAGAATCTACAACAAAGCAATCAACTTTAGTGGATTTTACTAATTTAATGTATTAAATTGTACAGGTCCTGACAGTTCTTCCCAGTATTGACTAGCACTACATGCTTGGATTATGCATTTGTCCATTCAATTAGGCATCTCTGAAGGCTAAATCAAATGGAAATCGTGTGAATTGAAAACAGTCTGGTTATATACCGGCCACAGTATCATATATTCCTGCTGATGTGTATCGATTGAACTCCATGCAGGCTCAGGAAGAGCGCAGTCTGTATGTATCAGAGGGAATACATGCAGTGGGGAATTGGTGTGTGTGTGTGTTTAGATTAAAGTGTGAGTATCTACACACTAGCTTGCCTCTCCTGAGTGCGATCTATAGCTGTTCTGATGAGAAATGTGGCACAACTCCTAGGTTACTGTTTGTACACTTGTGGGATACTAATGTTAAGACAGAGTTCAAAATAGGTGAAGATAACCTGGCAATTATTTGTACTAGGGATGCACAGTATATTGATACTATATTGGATGTTAACTGAGACTTTTTTATTTTACTGTCATCCAGAAATCCAATATTAGAAATCCAATTTTGGCCTAATGGCCAATATATATATTTAACTCTGCATGCTCATTTTCCCTATTAGTACATTTAGATTACTGTCATCTAATGCATGCATAAAACTTATCCTTAAAACACTAGTAATTTAATAACACTGTTAAATTAGTCAAATTTCCATTTTCATACTGCAAATAATGTTCTATAATGTTGTTTTTCCTCTTTTTATCTTGAATTTATTTAGACAAAATGGTATAGAATTTAATACTAGTAATGTATTGGTTATCAGCCATAACATGAGTTATGAGTGTTGGCCAGAATATTAATATATGTGCATCCTTAATGTGTACACACGTGCCTTTGTGGTTGTTTTTACTGCCTAAAGCCCAGGGTTGACAGCACATCAAGTACATGCACAAATAACATAAGAAAGACTATTCATATTCCCACCAAAGAAATCATTTTATGGTATTTGCCATAACAGCATGAAGGATTTTGTGATCTGTTTTAATGGTAGGATCATGATAAATTAGGTGTCTCTTTGCTTCTGCAGCAATCCCTGAGACGTCTGATGGAAAGTCTGTTTTTCATTTTGCAATTCTTTCAGCCTCACAGTGTAGAGCCTCAAACTGTCTGGAAGAGGTGTATGAGAGAGAGGACAATTCTTTAGGGAACACTGAGTAAGATGAATGAGTTCTGTTTGAAAGTCAAAGATGACCACCCGCCCATCGCACCCCACCAGTCACATCACTATTACCATACCTGACAATGTCTGCATTCTCACTCTTAATTTGAGAAAGGCTTGAGCACTAATTAAAGCCCTAATCATGGGAAATATCAGCAAACGAGTTTGATGCTTGTGTCCATGAGCTATTCCAATAAAATTAGTATGTTTCATTTATATGCATGAATTAGTGGATAACATCTGCTTTATTAGCATTCTTCAGATATCTTCTCTATATGTGTGAATTTTGCTATGCTGCTTTGCAATCTCTCAAGTCAAGCCTGTCTCTTTCAGTTTTTTTTTAAACTATAGTTGCTATTTGTCATGTGATTCTCTCTATTAACCCCGTGTAAGAGAGTGTGTATATATGTGTGAAAGAGAAGGAAGGAAAGAGAGAGAGAGAGAGAGAGAGAGAATGCCCCTAATCTCCTCTGATTCACTTTGACATGTGAATGACACGGTGAATGGTTACCATGGAAATAAATGTGTAAAATTTATGCATGCACCTTTTTTTCTGCCTCAGCCAAAAAGAGGGAGATTTTGCTAATGGGGTGTAAGTGCTACTGGTCTCTCTATCTCTCTCTCTATCTGTCTGTCTCTCTTTGTGGATGTATGTAAATGTGTGTGTGAGTGTGTATAAATGTGGGTGTGTGTTTTCTCTGGGCTTAGAGGGCATTATATTGTGGGTTGTTCTTATGCATCAAAGCATGTTAGCATGATTAGCAGTGATGCCACGGTATGAAAGCACAACAATGTAAAGGCTGAATTCTAAAACTAGACTGGTGCAATATAAACCCTCAATTATCATATAAAATTAGAAGTTTGCCACATTTGTATTGAGATGCACTGGATTTAAAGTAAGCCGTTCCAACATGATCTCATGAGTTTTCATAGTTTTACATAAAATGTGGTTCAGCTATTTGTTTACTTACGTTTGCATACCGAAACGAACAATATCGATATAATGAAAGCGTCTAAAATGGAAATTATTTACATATAAACAACTTTGCATACATACAAATGAATCCTTAAGAATAGTGAAATCATGGCATTAGCATTTGATAATATTGCATTCAGTTGTCATAAGAATAGCATTATGTTTTAAATCGCATTTACTAAATGCAGTTTGCTTAATATGAAATAACATTTTGTTCTGTTCTGTGTGACTTTTGCTGCCAAGTTGTTTTAAATAATTACATAAAGGTAAACAAGGCTACACATTAAATCCTTAAAATGAATTTACATTTCTGTAATAATGACTTATGTAATATATGTATTATGTAATTATTTTGTTTGCAGTGGGACTCAAAAGGCATTTTCTCAGTCATGCTGTGAAAACTTGACTTAAATTCTGCTCTGTATCTCAAAATCAGAATGAGCTTGTTTTTACACACAGGAGTTTGTCTGATAGATGCTGCCAGTTGAGAACAAAATGCAAACATAGTGCGTATGTACATGGAAATTAAAGCAATAAAATAAAATACACTCTTAAAAAAATAAAGGTGCTTCACGATGCCATAGAAGAACATTTTTGTCTAAATGGTTCCATAAAGAACCTTTAACATCTGAAGAACCTTTCTGCTTCACAAAAGGTTCTTTGTGGTGAAAGAAGGTTCTTCAGATTATAAAAAGGTAAGAAAGAGATGGTTCTTTAAAGAAGAGTGTATAAGAAAATAATAGCAAAAAAAGACAATAAAATTTAAATATAACANCTGAAGAACCTTTCTGCTTCACAAAAGGTTCTTTGTGGTGATAGAAGGTTCTTCAGATTGTAAAAAGGTAAGAAAGAGATGGTTCTTTAAAGAAGAGTGTATAAGAAAATAATAGCAAAAAAAGACAATAAAATTTAAATATAACACAAAACAATAATAAAAAACTAAATACAGTACAAAAAAAAAACAGCAATTGAACATATGCGTCACCATCTTGACTTAAATTGTTAACCCCCAGACTAATTTTGGTTCTATATTGTTACTAAAATGGTCATTTTCTTGCACATTTCTGTCTGTTATGTTTTACATTTCATGTTCTATATAAAATGGTTATATTAAGGTTTGGAGTTAGGGTTTATCAAAGAAACAATAGAGGTGCGTCTTTGTAAATAGCTTTATGATATCAAATATTTAAAAAAAAATTCTGTAAATATGCAATAATGTTTCCTTTTTAGATTTTTCAATATGCCCAAATGGTACGTTTTAGCATCAGCCAAAACATACAGTAATTTATGTTTTGTACCTATAAATGTTACATACTAATACCTGCATATAAACAATGAGACCAGGCTGGCTATACACAAGAAATGAACTAGCAAAATAATAAGTACACACGCACACTCTCTCTCTCTCGCACAGAGGCAGTGGACAAACCCCAGGGTGCAATTTTACTATTTTGGTTTCCTGCATGAATTCCAGGAATTGTGTAAGTATGTGTGTGCGCTGGCGAAACAATGAGCATTACATCCATCATTACATTTTCTGAGGGCATTATTTCAACTTCTCTTAGCCATATTTTATGGCCTCATTTTTACTGCCACATTCTTAGATTTCAAAGTCATAGCTCATATCCAAAAATGCTTCTCTAAAGTTCTGCACCTCATAAAAGAAATAGTTTATGCTGCAGTGCAGAACGAGAAGAAATTCTGTTTATGAAATCAGCAAATATAGTCAGACATGAGATGTTTTACTTGCTTGTTTTACTTTACTTGTCACTGCAGCCTTCATAATGCTGAATCATGTATTAATGATTCAGCAGGGTGCAGCTGCAATAATATCTCCTTCATTTGCAATACTCAAGTATTTCAAACGTGTTCTGCTCTTCTCTCTGAATTTATCAGCTTGTTAACCTTTAGATCAGCAGTCAGTGGGAGAAGAAATCTGATCGAGCAGTTCTGTACACAGGGTAATGGCTCTTTCTTTCTCATCCCCAGGCCAGTTAGTCTCTTCATATATAATGGACACAGCAGCAGTGTAATAGAATTTTTAGATATTTATTTTATGATATAATCTTCTGTGTGAATAGAGCTGATCTAGATTAAGACCTGGCCTATTTTAAGAGATTCAATAGCACGTGGCTTGCCTCAACTTTGTTTTTTTAAACAGTATGTAATATATGAGGAGCTGAATTAATCAAGAGTACAGTCCATCATATATCAGGAATTCTTATTGGAACAAATAATATGAAAGACACAGAGAGGCAGAGAAAGGGAGATATGGGCAGAGAGAGAGAGAGTAAACCAATGACTGTCCCAAGCCATTAGAATGAGGGATATTTCAGCTTGACTGAGCAATTCATTCTCAGCATGTCACGTTGAATTTTCTCAATTCTAACAGCCCCCGCACTCCTCACTTTTTCCTATCCTTTCAGATGCTGAAATATTGCTTCCAAATAGTCATTCTATCTAAATATGTTACAGTCTGCTTTGTTAATTACAGTGAACATGAATATTCAGTTTGCCGTTCATGGAGTTTTGATTAATTATATAACATTTCAAATATATGTAAACCATATCTTTAATAGGTTACTGTTTAATACATGAAGGAATGGAAATTTCAGAGTTCCATATATTGAATTTATTTATTTATTTATTTATTTTATAGTTTTTTATTGTTAATGGTTTTAGTCTTTTGAGAACAAAAGTCTTTATCATTATGGCTACACACACAAAGCAAGAATTCATCAGCAAAGGAAGGATAGTGGGCGCAGACCAAACATGAATTATATGGGACCATCACACACCAGAAAGGATTGTGTCCAAACAACACCAAACTACTGCAGCAAATGTGACAATAAACCTCAGTATTCACCTTGAATACCCTGCTTCTCCACATTTGAAAGTATTTTGTTTAAATAATCTTGTTTTTTTAATAGTTTTTGTTTTCAGTTATTTACATTTGGGTTTTATGTTACATCTTATGTTGTTTAATGAAAGTTTGTTGCATTATTTAAGTATCATGCGTGTTACTATGATAGTGTTTAGTGTTTGCTTGAATGACTCTGTGCACCTTTTATATACTATACTATATGTACGTATACTACTTGCGATGAGCTTTGATTCTTCATGTGGCTTTCTCTTTTACCACCTGCATTACTATGGTGGTCATCAGTAAGTTAAAGGTACAAAACGGATTTTAATAGCAGTGTGTGTTGTTGAATTTACTGGTTTACATTCAAATTTTCTTGTTTGTAAATTACAGCGTTATACTGTAAAATTGACAGTTTTCTGTATTATTTTTTTTACAATGTAACATCCATGAAAGAGCTACAATTGCTACAACTTTAATCACCAATGTTTTAAAAGCCAAAAAAAAAAGTGTTATATTATGAAGTATTATGATCATAAAACCCAGACATTTAGCCAGACAAATCACCTGGCTTGAATATTATCAAACCACTGTGGGCAGTTTTGGATAGAAATGTGAATTCTCACTCTAGACAACATTCAACTGGAGACTATTCAACAATTGTATGAATCTCTTCTAAGAAGGTCGGAAGCTGTGTTAATGAAGAAATAGTGCCTGTCTCAATAAAAATAGCCCATGAAACCTGCACAGAGATAAGTTTATCCTTTTTAACTAATGTCATTAAATATTTATGTTTTTCCTGGATCTCTGTTTGCTGCTGACTTGGGGTGAGTGACTTGCACTTCACACTATAATATCTGCTATCTCTCTTTCTCTTCCTCATCTGACTTCCCTCTTTCTCCCGCTCTCTTTCTCTTCCCTGCAGTCAGACAGTTGTGACAGGCCTGCTTCTCTCTGACTGATGTTACTGAGATGCCAAATGGGAGAGAGAATGGCAATTATGTCAAACTGCGCAGAAACATGTGTCTGTGTGCACCAGCGCCGACCCACCTCGCTGCACCTGATCACTCTAAATAACTCTGAACACAGGTATTCTGTGCCAGTGGCAGGCAGCGAAAGAGACAGAACCCTATCCTGCGGGTTTGTTTTCCTACCTCTCCCTTCATTTTCTTTCCCTCTGTATTGTGTTTTGTTTTTTCTTTCCCCCTACGGCTCTTCAGTCCGCAGCCTTGAACTATCAGAATAAATAACCCGCAGTCTTTCTATTTGTGAGAAGCTTTTAAAGTGTGGTAAGAGACAGGACTGCATTGATACACCATTATATGTGTGATTATATGTGTGTGTACACACAAATGTAACTTACAGTCTCTCAGTACGAGACAACAGCATCCACTGCTGTAAATTTAAAAATAGCAACCTGCAAATACATAGTTATGCTCCAACCACAAAGTGGAACAGTGGACTAAATGAGATCTAGAGCAGATTGTAGGAACATTTCACAAGAGAGAAACACCAAGTGGAGCAAAGGACAGAGGATTTATATTCCCTTAAATGCGGAAAGAAGGAAGGAAAGAAAGAAAAAGAAAGAACGAATAATATAGAAAGTAGTCTGGCAGTGGTTTGCCAGTAGTGCACCATATGTGGAGGTCTGTTTTCATAGAAAATAATCTCAGTATTGGTTTTACTGCAGATCCACGGGCTGACAGCACTTCCTGGCTCTCGGCCAGAAACACGCAGGCTTTAGGATTTGTTCATTTCTGCTACTTATTATTTGGTGGGAGTGTGACAGAATTGTTACCGAGGTTTTGAACACCAGAACCACTTCTTAGGACTGAATAATTGCTACCATGCAACAACACAGTAGAAGAAAAACAGTAAAGTTTGGAAAGTTTGGTGTGTGGTTTAAGGAACTGAGTGACTGAAGGAAAATGTTTGAAAAAGAAAAGAGTGTGGTGTGTGTGTGTGTGAGAGAGAGAGAGAGAGAGAGAGGAGGGGGGGGAGGTTCTCTTTCTGAATCTTGGCTAACATCCAGCTGAAGGTAATCTGTGTTTCTGACCCTCTCTCTCTCTTAAAGACATACGAAGACTCAAGAAAATTAAATGGTTGAGATTGTACTCTAGGAGTAAATCACACAGTATGAAATACATTATTTGCTAACTGCACTAAAAATGAAATGATTTTCAATCAGAAACTGCTAGTAAATTTCACAAATAATTTCAAAGAAACAGCAAGGAAACACTGAATTAAACAGGAAATTTTAAAGTAGAAAAACTAAAATAGTATTTTCTTGCAATATGCACAGAAACTTTGGAAAAAAAAATCACACAATCTTTGTTAACATTTTGTACAATATTTGTTTTTAAAATTTGTTACCAAATAGTGTGATAAAAAATGATTTTTTGGTCTGACCCTGCAACATAATTAATTTTAGTCTCTTTCTTATTTTACATGAGTGGACATGGTACATGGTGTGTTCAGCTTTATATATTTATGACATTACTTCAAAATGACTTTAATGTAATTCCATCATGTCATATTAAGCTATGAAATGTACAAATTGCAGAAAGTGTTGAATAATGTGTCACTTAAAATACGAGTTTTCAATTCATTTATATTTCACATCAGTGAGTGTGCTGCTGTGTGTGTCAGATATATTCTCTTCCATTTGAGTTTTGCTCTTTTTTTTTTTACTGCCCATTTGACATTCAGGTCAGAGACAGTTGTCAGAAGGCGCTATCATCTTTTCCTGATTAATGTATATTAATGCATCTTACGTTCATAAAGCCAAGATTTCATTGCTGATAATGTCCACTAAAATGGCCTTGTTTTTAAATAAATTAAACACCCGGGGTTTGGAGGCCAGAGTCTGTATTCCAGATGAATTTTAGAACAAGGCTAATGAGAGATCACTTTAGCCTTTTGATTGATAGTGAATGTGATCTGTAAGAGCCAAATGTTCCCCTAGAGTAGATAGTGAGCATCACTGACTGCAGTGCTTTCTGAGCACTGGCCCAGTTCTCACAGTCTTGCACAGTGAGGCTGCAGTGTAAAATAAACACAAGGTCATTTGAAAGGATTTATGACATGTTTATGGGGCAACAGAATTCACATTCCTACTTCCTCTTCTTCTACTGTTTATTCGCTAGGCTAACATAAATGCTGCCACATCTCACATTCCCATTTCCCTTCTTATCTGATGGGATTTCTAAAAAACAATTAGAGCCAAGACGAGTGTAAACACACACACACACAAATCTTTGAAAGCAAAAGGACAAAAAACTTGTTATCTATCTATCTATCTATCTATCTATCTATCTATCTATCTATCTATCTATCTGTCTATCTGTCTATCTATCTATCTGTGTATCTGTCTGTCTGTCTGTCTCTAATTCACTTATTGTGCAATATCATGTAACTTAAGACAAAGAAAGGGATAAAATCCAAGTAAAAGGCAATAGAGAGAAAGAAAGTCATGGCAGAAAGAAACATGTCATTATATGCTGATAGAAAGGCACACTGAGGCATATAATGTAATTACTTCCCAACTTTCACAGTGTGTCAATCACGCCACTATCTGCTTATGCTTTAATGGGATATTGAAATGTCCTCTCAGCTGAGAGGCAATGAAGGCTCCTGCTAATTAGTATGAACGAGGAGCGTTAAAATGAGTAATGCTGTGGAGGACAGGTTTTAATTGAGAATAATATAACGCTCTATCCCTCAAATTCATCAAAGCCACACACTAATTGCTCATCAGACTAATGTTGCCACAGACCATGTTTTATTTCTTGTACATTTTTGGACTAAGAAAGTTTCTTTGCTCTAATTGATGTAAGGTAATTACAGTGACATTTTAGAGTAGGGTGACATACACATTTTATAAGACAGTGCTTAACGGAAATTAGAAGATAAGTAGATTACTAATTAAGTAATTAGCAGTGGTGTGGTAATGACTCCACGTGTGTCAGAAGGTGAGCCGAAGTCTCAGGGCATTTGTCTTAAAAATGGGGAGTGCTTTACTTTTTATGGTTGTCAACAAAATACCACTTCTCTAACTAAAACTATGTAGTACTAAATCTTATAAAACATTTGAATGAAAATAATAATGAACAGCCTGTGATATGGTGATTTATTTTATTATTACACTATAAAAAAAAAATTGTGTGAAATTTATGGTAGAAAACCAGCAGTTGTGGTTGCCGGAATTCTACAATAAAAAAATATGGTAACAACATTTTAAGTTTTACGGTTTTAACTTAAATTTACAGTTAAATACTGTAATTTCATTAACTGATATAATGGTAATATACCAACCTATTAAAGTACTGAAATCTGTTTTGTATCTTTTAAATACACTGATATCCACCAAACGCAGGTGGTGATGAGAAAGTCACATGATGAACCAAAGCCCATTACAAGCAGCCTTTATATATTAACATGTATATAAGGTGCACAGTGTCATTCACACAAACACTAAACCCCATCATGGTGAGACTCATTAAATTTAAATATGCAATAAACATTCATTTAAAAACATAATATGTAACATACAACCCTAATAAACACAACTGATAAGAAGAAACATAGTTATTTTAAAGAAAAAAACATCAAATTCAAACAAAATTTGAAATGCAACGCAGGGAATTCTGGGAACGTCAATTTACGTTTTTTCCCTGTAAATTTTACAAGAACTTACCATTAACCATTTAACAGGTTTTTACTGTAGCATTTTTAGCATTCTGTTCATTTTTTACAGTGTAGATTATATTATTGTAGTTTATAGTATAAAAGTTAAGAATATCAATTATAGTTTTCAACATCAGTCTTGAACAAGACAATTTGTAGTAGGCTATATACAACAAAACCTCTCCAAGAACTTATATACTGTAATTTACAAACATTCACTTGAATGAATCAGACTTTCCATATACTGTAACTATATCACAATGACTCGATTAATTAGTATGAATCTGACGTCATAACAATATGAGACCAGATGAATGAATTCACTAGAATAAATATTAGAAGAAGCAAGAGATGAGCTACTTAAAAAGGCAGTGTTATCGAATATTTTGTTAATCTCCAAAACAGTTTCTAAACAACTTTAGCGGTTTTAGTAGCTAGGTCTAATGGTATGTTATTTACTTTGACTATGTAATGTATTTTTAAACTTTTATGGCAGAACATATTAAAGAAATGTTTTCTTCATTTGTATGGCTATATCTGAGTCTATATTTTCACTGATCTAGGATGAGTCTGCAGCACATTATTACCTACATTTAAACAGTGCAAATACAGCAATGCAACTGTAATGCCAGAGAAGGAGGATGAGAGAAAAAGATAGATTAGGAAATGGTGTAGTGAGAAAAAGAAAGCACTTTTATCTTTTATCTCTCTCATCATTACTGAATGCTGTAATAGTAGAGGCGATGGCCCCTGAGGGTTCTATGTAAAATGCAAAGACAGCATATCCACACTGCATACTGCAGTATCAGCCATGGTGTAGAAGGGAGGGGGTGAGGGTGGTAGAGAATCAAATCTCGTGAAAACATCATTTGTAAAGGGCAGAGTAAATTTATCCTCCTCTGATCCAGTGTAGCCTGATGTTGTTATTCTTACACACAATTAAGATTCAAATGCAAACACTGAAAAATCAGCTCCACCCAAGCCCATCAGGGAGCTCAGTGACATACGAGATACATCATTTAGTATTCAGTTACCTTTTTAGATTCTTGTTCAATTCTGCGGTTTGCCCTTTTAAAATAAACATTTTAAATATTTAAGCCCCTGCCTCTGGAAGTGTATTTCTATTTCTATGGAGATTTCAGCTGATTTCAAGTACTTGCATTTTAAATGTTCGGTAGATTTGTTGTTGTTGTTGTTATTATTGGAATTATTTTACTGATTTAAACATGCGCAAATGCATCATTTCAGGGTTACATCACTGACCGGTGGTTGCACTGATGAAAGCAAACCTTTCAGACTCTTCTTCTGATGGGCTTTTGGACATGTGAGACCAGCTGAACATTTTATTCAATGACAATTTGACTTTATTGCATTACAAAGGGGGGAGAGATCAAAGACCTCAGTGTCTGATAATGAATACTGAAGGCCAAGGCAATCGCACAGACCCAACCGCCCAAGTATATCACCCCTCTATATGAATCCATGTATAATTGGGGGGGAAAAAGCTGGATATCTAAGAGGACTGTAACTGAATGTTGAGTGTATCTTTTCTATACACAACGGAGCAAAGCTGATTTGTCAGTTTGCAAGGTCACAGCAGATGACGCTCTTCTTTAGATTCATAGCAGAGAATAATTTGGAGCTCTGGATGGAAAAGTAATGCTGTGGGTCACATGTTTGAGACCCAGAAGACAAGAGTCACACATAACAAATGCAAAATGATGTGTGGGCTGCTATATGATTAATCACAAGACAAAATACAATACACAATTGAATTTGTATGTATCACGAAAGGGCACGTATAAGGTGTCATTATCGCGTTATATATTAGTGTGGCCTATATAAAAATGCAGCTAAAAGATTTGCATTATGTGAAGTATTTGGCCTTGTTTTATAATAAGCACATGAGAATTGAGATATGAATATTATTGATGCCACTGATGCCTCTTCTTCTACATCCACAGCTGTTCGGTCTAATTTAGAGCACACTGCCACAATGGAGAGATCACAGGCTTAATATGAGGGGCGCATAAATAAAGATTATTAGGTTAATTAATTATTTTGCATTTATGATTCTTTTATACCTCCACATAATTACTATGGGCTGCTATAATTGAATTTGAACTTGTGCCAGAGTGGGATAATTTGTTTTCAGGTTACCAAATGGTGACAATGTTGCCGGGTGTAGAGGAAATGACATGAAGTGTGAGTGCGGCATAATTCATCTGTGCTCAGACGCTGACACCAAACCCACAGAGAGGAAATTAATTCAGTTTCCCTCCTGCCACATGGGCAAACAACATTACACACACAAATAAATAATAACAGAGAATCAAAGATGCTCCTGCGCACATCAGATCGGGCGCATTCATCACCACACTTATCAAATGTAATAACAACAACATGGAATGTGGAACACCCTCCTTATCTGATCATCTGTGTGTGTGTGTGTGTGTGTGTGGGTAGATAACATGCACGCATGTGTGTTTGTCTGTCTGTTCGTGCATGTTTATTGTATGAGTGTCTGTCTGAGGAGAAGAAAGAAATGTTGTGCATATAATGTGCATGTACTCCATGCGTTTCTTTCCCTTTGTAAAATCCTTAGCCCTTGTAGATAATTTTAAATGCGAAAACACATCTTAATTAAATTTTTGGCTGTTTTGTGTAATATAGGATTATGCATTGCACGAGAGTGAACATTTTCAAAGGAAACACTGTGAATGCAAATGCAATCATGATTGCCACTTACCTTCCAGCTGAGCCTCTGTTTTGCTGGTGGAGTTACTTTCATCTATAGCTCTCTGATTTAGACCCATGGGATTACAGAACTCATCCCATCCCATAATGCACTCTACATGCGTGACATTTTTTTCAAGAAAAGAAATGAGTTCTCAGCAACCTTTCGGCTTGTATAAACAGAATAAAAAATAAAAAGTTTTTTTTTTTCTTTTTGTGGCACTAAATATGATGACATTCTCCATTATAATTTCATTAAAATTCAGAATTATTTCCCAGTCATCCAACTTTTTTTTGTTTTTGCTGTTGCATTGTATGATTATCTGATTGTTGGAAATCCATACTGTAATTCTAATGACATAGCTTCAATGTGAAAAAGTAAAATTAAAACATTCAAATTGCTAAATCATTGTAAAATGCCCCCAGTGTGTTTGTAGCCTGTAGCCCCTGGTGGTCATAATAGGGAATGTTATCCAGCTGCTTCAACAAAATGTTTGATTTGGCTGCAGGAACATATGTATATATGTCACATCCTCTCTCTTTCCAATTGCCCCACATTTGCCTTTCATTAGTTAAAAAAATACACTACTAATGACTTTTTTTTCCTAAGCATTGCTTACCCATTAAAAGACTGAGCGAGCTGAGAGGAAAGCTGCCTATTCACATGCAAATGATCTACCCAGGATATTCTGTTCAAACATCTTCTGCACATTTTGAATTCTGCTGAACTGCACTATGAAAAGGTGCATAGGGTGTTTTTACTTTTTAAGAATTATTTATGTTTGATTTGACCCAATAAAATGATGTTTTATGTCTTTGTTTTAATTCATAATCAATTTTACTTTAATTAAACTACTTGCTTCAGATCAAAGTGCAATTTCGTCTTCCTGTTCGAGCCTGGAAGTGGGCAGAGAGTTTCGAGTTCCCAGCATGTATATTTAATGTGTTTTTGAGCGAGATGAAAAAAGGAGGAGACTTGTTAGTGTTTAATGTCCTGTTATGTTGGGATTTACAAGAGATTCTGTGATGTTGAGTTTTGAAGTCTGTGCTTAGGTTGAGGATGAGCTAATGGGAATGAAGGCCGCCATGAACTCTGCTTTAAACCAAGAGAAAATGCTGAATACCAATATAGCTGTACAATCATGACGTCAATTTGTAGGCCAGTTCAGATGGCAGTTTCACCCTTGGGAACCTCCTATGGGTTTTTAGAATAGTGCTTTTCTTTTACAAGTAAAATAAGGCCTGTGGTTATGAGACTTTCATGTTTTCTTCTACAACATAAACCACATATACAGTCAAATCTCAGTTTATGTTTATTAAAGTTGCTATATAACAACTAGAATGGTTGCCCACTCATCATATAATTTATGTTGTAGAACAAAACAAGAAAGTCCCTTCATGTTATAGTGACCGCAGCCTACTTTATTTTACTCATCACAAACTCATGTTCTCAAAAATGCAAATTCTTCCAGGTTTTAAAAGCTCAATACGGTGAACAGCCACTTTTTACACTCTTAAAAATAAAAGTTATTTAATGGCATCAGTGATTCTATGAAGAACTTTGAACATCCATGAACATTTCAAATGCAGAAAAGGTTCTTTATAGTCAAAAAAGGTTCTTTAGATTTTTAAAATGTTCTTCAAAATGGTTCTTTTAGGAACTGTTCACTAAGGTTCTTTGGGGAAGAAAATGGTTCTAGGCATCAGTGCAAAAACACCCTTTGGATCCTTTATTTTTAATGTATATGTGCATTTCCACCAACATACACTACATATATGTAGTAATAATATAATAAATGTATTATCAGCATGCTAATGTACACATGTTTTGGTAGTTAGTACCAAAATGTACAAAATTTAACTGCAGTCACACACACACACACACACACACACACACACACACACACACACAATTAGTATTTAAATTTTAATTATAAATAAACATATCCTTATAAAAAAAAATCAACACCTAGCTTAGGTAATTCAAAAAACACACAGGGGCATGTACAACGCATGATATAAAGTTTTTATATATAAAGATTCTAAAGATTTTTACTTTAAATAAAAATACTTTAAAATTATTTTTCTTGTTATTTTTTTCAGGCGAGGAAAACTAAACCAAAAAAAAAAAAAAAAGTTAAGGCAAAAATCAGCTCAGTGATTATGAGTTTAATATATTGGCTACAATGTCCTTCTATGTAATGTACGCGGGGGTTTTCTTTCTGGGGCTGATAGGGGAGTGGCGATGGGTGCTCGGGGAGTGGTCGCATTGAGCCCCACTCTCTTCATACTCCTCCATCACAGCTTGATGTTGGCTGAAGTAAACAGAAGACCATTGGCTGTCCAGAGTCCCTCAAGCGCTGTAATGAATATGTAAACACCGCTTCCCAAGTTTCTTGGACTAACGGTGCCATCGGACAGTATTATTCATGTGTCTGGAGGGCTTAATTTCATTTAATTAGCCAAGCTTTGAGAGGCTAAAGTGTCTCCAGATCTCCAACTGACCGGCAGCGGTTAATTTGAAACGTAAAGTGTGGATTGATGGAGGCGTCTTTGAAACACTGAGAGCGGGAACAACCTTGTCTTTAAATCATCCAACAACCGAGCTTGTCTGTGAGCGTGTATCTGAGCGGAGAACATTATAGCGGAGTTGCAGTTTGCCGGCTTTCTTTGTGTTGCTTTTCTCCAAGCATGCTTGAACCTCGCAGCGCAGGAGCAGTTTGAACATCGCCAAGCCTTCCTCAACATCCCAAAACTATGGCCAGCGATCACTGCTTTTAGAAGAGGATTACTAAAACTCCTTACAACATCCTTTTAACCTTTCTCTGTCCCCTTGAGCTGCATTAAACCCGCGTTGTTCACCGCTTCCCTCTCGTTCACCGCGCCTGGATTGTTGAAGGACAAGTAAGAGAAAAATTGCGCCCTTTTCATAGAGCAGCGCTTCGCCGAGAGGAAACATGGATGTATTTTATCCGTCTGCCGGAGGGAATTCTATTCCTGGAGACCCACAAAACCTGGATTTTTCCCATTGCCTGGGATACTACAACTACAACAAGGTAAAAGACTCAGTTTGAACCCCTGAGCTGGTGTTTCCAAACTAGGAGCGCAACGCAAAGTTGATTCTCTTCAGTACATTTGAAATGGCGTGCAGTGTAGTCTTTTTTGCGACTACATACTTGATTTTAACCAGTTAAAGTTACACATGGTAACTTTGGAGAGTTTTAATGAAAGGGTCGTGGTGTTTCAGTGATTTAACTTTGTAAAGCACCATCGTTCAGAGCAGGTGGAAGAGCTACTGCCAAAACACGCTCACATGTGGCAAGCCATTTTAACATTTATTCATAAAGAATAAATATGTTTTTGTTACTAGTTCTTTTTTAAAATAACTAGTAAGTAGCAGTCTTATTTTCGCTGATAACTATTCTGCTCATCAGATACTGATACTTACTACTTTGCTATCTGATAATGAAAAATGACTATTCTATTGCTTCTAGTAACAAATTGCAAATGTATGTCTCACTAGTGTGTTCTAATTGCTGCTGGTTCTTATTACAGTGTCACCAGTATTAATGTGTTGGAAACTAGTACCTATTTATGGAACATGCAAAAAATATTGTGACAAGTTACAATCATGTTTTTCCCCCGCATGTCATATATAATGACTTGTCAGAAGGTCTGCATCATAGTAAAATTCAAAATCTTACTAGTAACAGTCAAAATGCATTTTAGTTCCTGTTCAGCATCTGCTAGGAAAACTGCTGTGATTAATAGCAAAGGAAGATGGTGAACTTGATAGTGAAATTAGTTATTATTAGATTACTTACTAGTTAGGGATGTAATAGATAAATGTTCAAATGGCTTGCCATACTCTGCACTCTTCTTAGTCCTTTTATTTTCCTTAAACAGTGTTATGATAAACATTTCAGAGAGATTTAACCAAGAGTCAGCCCCAAAAAGTCCTTCTGACTGCAAGTTACTTCCAGAACCCCATAGGTCTATGGATTTAGTAATGACTCTACAGAAGGGGGGGATGCATGCCTTCAGCAGTTAAAGAAGACTTTCAAACAAAAGGCTGTCAGTGTTACAGGACAATGCGTGAATTGTGCTGCCTTACAGACTCTGCTTAATATGACAGGAATGTTTTTATGTGCTCCTGGGGGAACAGTTCTGCGATTCCAGGATTTTAGCCCTCCCAGCAAATGTTGTTGTTTAGTAATTCACAGAACTATGAAATCTCATGTCACATGTGTTTTAGACTGGCAAGAGTTCTCTGTGTTAGTGCGGCTTGACTTTGTTTAGGCAGCTCTGTCATCAGACACTGCATTATTTTAGCCTATTGATAAATAGTGTCGGAATTGTAAGTAAAGTGTAATAGATTGCAAATGTGTCTTACTGTAAAAAAAATACATGTTGGAGTCAAAGCAGATTTGCCTCAGCGTTTACTACCTGCCAAAAATAATTATATAATGCTTGACAAACCTAAAGCATCTTCAGGAGAAATTTGACCCATCTCTTCTGGCCTTTACATAACTTCCTGTCTTCTTAATTAGTCTATATGAAGTGCAAAGATAATGTCACTACAAAGACCCTGGCTTAGAATGTGCTCTAAAACACTAGAACCATAACTACTTTATTTATTACGAAGTGGTAGTGTCTAGCTGTTTTTAGACACTGTCCGAGATGTTTAGATTCTGTTTTGAGAACTTTTTTTTGTTTTTTTGGAGGCAGCGTAGTTTTGATTTTGTGTTTCACAGGGCATTCTTCCCACACTAAACAGTGTTCTTAGTTGTGTTCCTTCTACAAACGTCCTCGTAAAATCAGTCCAATTTTAATTACATCTACATTAGCATTGCTTTTTTAATATCTACAATAAAATCAATATGACATAAACCTAATTTGGTACTGAATTAAAGCCAATCATGTGTAAGGATGAGATACCAAATATTGGCAGATGAGAGAAAGAAAAAAGACAGGATTTTGTAATGTTCTCCACCCAGATCGTAACGCAGGTTCAGGTGTATCAAAAAAAAAAAATTCTGAACAGTTTGAAACGTTGAAACTGAAACCGCAGGCTTTGGAAACGATCACAACTGATTTGCAAACATCCAAAAAAGTAGGTGTGTCCAGTCGACGTTTTTAATAAATTGATTGTTTTAGTGCAGTAACAGATTCGTGTCTGGGGCTGTAAGTTCTTAAACTGAACTTTAGGGTATCCAGTTAAAGGCCTGTGCCCTTGAGGCAGCTATAAGGGGTCTTGATTTGTGTCTGCAGCCACATTGTATGCAGTGGATTCTGGGTAATGAGTGTGGTTTGTGCAGGAGCACTGGGTTTATGAAGCGAACACATGTGGTAGCAGTCAGTGAAATTTACTAGAAAAGTGTTCCTGATGGCTTAAATAAACCAGTGCCTACATTTGCAGAATGCAATATGATTTTATTTTTGGCTTTTTTTGTTTGCAGTTTAGAGTTTTGTGGAATTTTGAATGACACATTTAAATGCTGTTTCTGTTTCTGTTCTGTGTTTGGTCCAGTTTTGGTTTGTATCGATCAACTGTTCATAAATATCCAAGACACATCTGTCACACTGAACTAAACTCTACGCTTGCTTTGTAATTTAGTGAGATTGTGGTTGTATTTACATATTGTCAGGTACGAGTAATTTGCATTCTAGGTGAATTGTATTTACTCTGATCGTTTACAGATGTCTAATAGTGTAATAGAAGGAGCCTTTTTATTATGCAAAGGCATTAGGTTTGACTGATCATTTTCACTGAAATCATTCAAGGCTGTTGTAAAGGAGATAGTATAATGATTACATGGATAATGAGACAGCACATTTTGGCAGGGAATGTCCGTCTTTCGTTTGGTGGTTGTCAGCATTCCTAAACCTATTCACTCTCTCTCTTTCTCTCTCTCTCTATCCCCCACTCTCATGAAAAGCATCATTCAGTTATGCAAGAGATGGATGATTCTCTTTGTCCTGGAAATGTTTGTGTGTGTATGCATTTTAAATGGACATAAACAGATCACTTTAGAACTGCTGCAAAGTTTTGCACACTAATTCACTCATTGTTTAAATGTAAAAGACACATGTATGTTGTGCAAATTATACAACAAAACAAAACAAAGCCATAAAAGGTTCATATAGTCAACACTGAGGTTTTTTATTGTACAAACTCCCTGCAGGGAATGACAAGTTGTGTGGGTTTAGTCAGACTGTTTATAGAACAAATCAGAGTTTGTTTTGACATACTAAGTTATTGCAATTTCAAATGACATTTACTTTCCTTTGATAGCCAACTTATCAGTGTTTACTCATAATTATCTGTCATGACAGTCAGATGTCAGTATATAATTTCTTCAAGAACGCTCAGAAATGCATACATTTCTTTTTTTCTGTCAGTGAAATCAGTGAGGAAGATATCGCATATTGAAAGAGAAGGCATTTGGGAAAGTACAGAAAGAAAGAAAGTAATTTAGTTAAATGCGTATTTGCAAAGACTGCAGTTGTTATTATAAAGAAATACTGATGGTTGGCGACTTGAAATGATAAATTGTATATATAGTGAAATGTTGCTTTAATTAGTTTTTCTTAAGCTATAAATCTGAAGTTACATATTGAGTAATGCTCTTAATAAAGACAGAAATGTTTCCCATATGAGTGAAGGAAATCACTTTTACACAAACTGTTTGCAGGTGCTGGCACTGATCTGATTTTCCAGGAAAGGCTATGTGAAAATACAACCTCATATAGCAGACTTTATGAACGTTAGGAACATAGATGCTGTTTCATGGTCCTGTGCCGAAGACAAAGGCTAGAGGAAGTGAGGTGACAGCAGCAGGAAATAGCAAATGACAGTGTTGACTACATTCAAGTGCATGTATTCACTTGTTAACACCCACACGTAGACTCTTGTCCCCAAGGTATGTATAGCTTTTCAATTCAGCCCTGTTGCTGATCCATACAGTAAGGGTTAAATTACACATTCTTACATTCAAATCTGTGTACAGTGATACAATGAATGTACACAGCAGGTGTCATTTCACACATGGACAGGAAGCAGAATAGATCTGATTCAGGAGTTTTAATCGATGTAACAAAATCTCTCTTTGTATGGCAAGTGGATACGTGTGTTTGTAGAGATTCTTGTGGCAGATTCTTTCTGAATGGAGGATTTTCGTTGAATGTTGCTTAGCGTCAGAAATAAGAGAAGAAAAACTGAAAGTCTAATTGTTGATGAAAGATCTTTTGAAGAAACTTAAAAAAAAAAATTGTCCATGCAGTGAAAGTCAATGAAGTCCAGAAAGGACTTCAAACAAACAAAAAAACAAAAAAACACAGAAATATTTTCAAGAAAGAAAGTAATACAGGTTTGGTATGACATGAGGGTGAGTAAATGATGACAGATTTTTTTTATTTTTGTGACAACTGTCCCTTTAACTACCTGATCGACAGCTGAAGAAAATAGCAACTGTTAGCTGATATGCGAACGCTGCAAATGATATAGTTTCGCTTGCCATCTCCATTCAAACAACATAGCATTTTGAGAGCAGAAGCAGATGTAAGTGCGCAGTGTGTCTGAAATGTTTCTCATTGCTTTTGCCAGGAATACTGATGTATTTATTGAAAGTGGAAAGCTTTCATCAGGATATGATTTCACCAGTATTATGTCCTAAAATGGCAGTCAGATGCGAAGGTTGTCATTTGGACTTGTGGTGTTTGTGGCAGGGTACATGTAATCTGCTACTGAGCGTTCAGGTCTTGTATTGACACTCAACAAAACGACATGCCAATCACATTGTGTTCCCTTCATGTGCGTCTTTGCAGAAGTACTGACCTCTCTCTTCTGCGGCCCTTTCTTCTCTGTCTCTGTTTTCTGGTTCTCTTTGTGTTGAACCATTGCTTTAAGTGAACTCAGACTTAATGTGATTTCGCCTCCAGGATGAAAAGTCACTTGATGGTACTAGTCGCATATGGCCAGCCATGTTGTGTAACCTACATAATGTATCTAGTTCTGTGCGTGGGAAGTGTCATCATTCGGTGTAAATAGCAATGTAATTCACTCGAGTCCTTCACAGCTAACCGTAACCAATGGCCATCTCAGATGCATCGGTGATTGATGGAAGAAAGGTAACCGTGCCAGTACAAGCCCCAGGCTCAAGAGCTCATTTCCCCTAACCCCTATCAGCAGACTCTTTAATAGTGGCTATGATTGATTTAGTAGCTGGCTGATATGATGTTGTGTGCCTGGGCAAATATGTAAATTTGTAGCTGACACACACCATTAGCCAAGCCGGATCATGCTCTATAAATCATGTCTTTAATCCTCTACATGCTGCTTCCTGTAAATGCTCTTCATCTCATTTCCTCCCGATATTACCTGTGTGCCTCTTCTGGTTGCTATATGTTGAGGTAACTTAAGGTATGAATGTCTGGTTTTGCTTCTAAGTGAGAGGCATTTGTGAATGTGTC
>SCHK01403552.1:0-20630 GCA_004124795.1 Poropuntius huangchuchieni | reverse complement strand
AAACATCAAATTTGCATTTTTGGGTGAACTATCCCTTTAAATAAAGTGTTACCGTTATTTTTTGTTAAAAATTTGCTGTTGATAAGCTTAAAACCTGGAATATTCCTTTGAAAACGTATATTTTCAGTGGTGGGAAATACATTTTCAGAAACACCTGTCAATGGTTGCTCACTCAAAGCAATCTGGTTTAATTTCCATTTGTGGGAACTCTAAGCGTCTACCATCTTCCTACAGTATATGCATTTATTTTGTACTCTCTCCTCCTTCCTTCTGATAAGCAAACAGATGGATCCTGTTAGATGAGTGTGAGCGGCCCGCCTGCCCACCTCAGCATCAAGATCCGGCCCTCAGCACCTTCTCTCCCTCACTCTTTTCCAGTGCATATGCTAACGGACACACACAAGTGCATCTTATTTCCTGCCTGAGTTAAACTTCTCAAGTTTTCCTGACAGGGACCTGATTGTTTTCCTCCCTTTGACGCCTTTTGTCGGCTATTAAGAGCTCAGCGGCAGTCTCTGCCTGGCCATCCTAATCTTTTTCCCACAGTGCTGCTATGTGGAATTCCCTATTTAAGGAAAAAATAATATTCTAAAAAGCCACCGAAATCATAACACGCGTGCGATGCGGAAAATAACGCTGCTTCCATCCATGCCTCTGCATCCTCCGGGTCACTGCTTTTTATGTTTCTCATCCGAAACGGAGGCGTATTTTTAAAGATTAAGTTAAGTATTCCCAAATGGCTGAGCTAAGTCTGATTATCATTAACGTATCTTTTTTACGACTACCAAATCGGTCATAAGGAAATAACCAAGCACACATAGGTGTTGACAAAAAGACAAAGAAGAATTGAAAGACGGTGCCATTTGTGTGGAGTTTTATGTGGTGGTCTGTCTTGCTCACCCGCTTGGAGACCTGAATGTCCATCATGAAGAAATGCACATGTTTCTCCCCTTTGTTAAGCGCCAATTTCTTAGTCATGACGGCTACCAACATAGCAGTACATGCCACACCCTGACAACAAACACATAGACATGAGCATGGTTACCATCTGTCTTATTATCCCAAACATGTACTCAGTCATAAAGTATTCAGAGTTAATGATATTCAGACAGTACACAGAATTCTGCAAAGATTCTTTGCAGCAAGTGTACAAAAACTTTTCCAAAACATACCAATTTAAACCATTAATAAATCAAATCAAGCAAAAAGTAAAATAATAAAATAGTAGTAATATATGGAAGAACGTGTATGTCTATATGAAGAATGTTTCCATGTAATTTTACACTAAACAGTTCATTTACCTGAACTCCTTAATTTGTTGCATTAGAGAAAAAAAGATTGAGAGATAAAGAAAGGGAGACAAAGAGAGAGCCAGTTAGTTGTTGTGGAGAGAAAGTATAGTTAGCATCGCTTTAAGGTTTCTTCATGGTATTGACTAAAAGTTCGGAAAACACAAAGGCTTACAGTTTTTCCGTTCACAGCAGACAAGGAAAATGTTGAAGTGTAATTACAGAACTCCCCTTAGTCAATCATCTTAGTAATTTTATCTTACTAATTTGTCACAAGAGTTGCTCCCAAAATGTTCTTTTATTCTGTTGGCAGAGAGTGTGAATTCCTCTGTGTTATAATCTAATATATGGAGATACACATTCATCTTTTGAAATCCACACCCAATAATGTTCAGGAATTCCTGCAAGATTTTTCCCCCTACTATAAATATTTATACATGCTTAAACCAAATTACTTGGGAGGCAAAACAGTATAAGCTCTTTATTATAAAGCTGAATATAATTGTGCCCAAAATTCACTGCATATATACAACATAATCAGGAAAAAAACAATATACAATAGCATATCTCAACATCTTGATTGCTTCTATCATCACAAAATGCAAGCATCTAATAAAAGCAACAATAAAGATATTAAAGTTTACATTGCAATGTTTTGTAGCTGCTATGAAACAAAGTGTATTATAAATAAACTTGACTTGAAGCTATTAAGAAATGTTTTCAGAGAATATAGCTTGAATTAAATTTCTTACACAATTGGCAATTATCTAATTGATTGTTCCTTTTTTAAATTTTTTTTATGAAATTTAATAAAGTTTAAGCTCAAAGCAAACAATTTCCCATTTATAGCCATAGTTATTTTAGTATGATTGAGATACTACTATAGTTTTATTCTTATTTTGTGTTTTATTCTTATTTTAGTAAAATTTAATTATAAAATTGTATTATGTAATAAGAAGTTAATACTTTTTAAATTAGTACTTTTTTAATTATGTCATTTTTATTTCATTTTTAGTTTGTTTTTGTTTTATGTTTTAATAAAAAAAAAATTTCAATAATATAACATTTTATTTTAACTTTATTTTAAAGTTTTATTTAGTTAACTATAAAAACCCTGTTTACAACCAGTGCAATTGAACATTTTTTTCCCTCAGTTACTCAATTATATGTATCTTTTTGGGCAACAAGAGAAAATGACTGATCAAGAATATACATTTTTGCAGTGCAGGTGTTGGATGCAAGACAAACACACAGATGCTCCGTCACACTTCCACTTGACAGGTAACAGGTGATAATGGAAGCTGATCCTGACACTGGAAAGTCATTAAAGTTTCATCTTTATGTGGAGAAAGTGATAGAAGGCATTTACATGGGGCAGCCAGGCATGTTAAACGCTCCCGCTGAACGAGCTACAGGTGAGAGGGCTATCCCACACTAATGAACACCCCGTATACTGTTCCAACTGGATTAGGAAACTTTTTTCTGGTTTTCCAAGTCTTGGGCACAGGTTGGCACACCCTCCTGATCTAGTGGCGCCAAATGCTATAAACCACCTAAAAATGGCAATGGTGGAAAGTTTTCCCTAAAAAAAGGGGAAAGCTTATAAAAACACTGAGCGAGGGAGAGAAAGAGGAGTGAAGGATTATTTTCCACTGTGTCAGGGAGGTGTCTGGGTTTGGCTTTAGCCCCATGCTCCTGTCGTGTGAGCCCCATGCTCCTATCCTGCCGGCTTATCTGTCCTGATCGGAAATAAGGGATGGAGAGAAGAGAAGGGCGGACAGTCCAGTGCAGATGCAGCTGCCTGAGTCAGAGAGAGGCTGGAAACTCAACCCTCACGAACATATGGCACAACGCAGCACATGTTCACAACACGCACTGGCACGCGCTCTTACTGTCACTGTAAACATTTGTTTGCTAACTACATCAGTTATCATGAACTAACAATGAACAATACTACTAAAGCATTCATTAATATCAGGTAATGTTTATGTAAACATTTAATAATACATCACTAATGTTAACAAAGATTAATAAATGGCAGCGGCTATTTGCACTAAGGGTAAATAGCAATTAGATGTTATTTACACTAAGTGAAAATAGCATATTTTCTTAGCGATAGATGCTATTTACACTATGTTAAAGCTATTTATACTACTTATTGCAAGTAGTGGCAATTATCTGCACCTCAGTATTGTAATACATTATAAAACAATATGCAATAATAACTTACTGAGTGTAAATTTAAAAAAAAAATTCAAATTATTAAATGGATGCCACTACCCGATACGTTATTCTCAACTTTTTGATAATTTTCTTCATTTTTATTCAAAATAAATGCTTTTCTGATGATATTTGAAATTTGAAAAGGGAGAAAAAAAAGTTCGCCAAAAGGTGGATTCGAACCCTGGTCGATTGCGTCAAAAAGAGCATGCAATACGCTTTAGCATCTGCACCACTGGAGCTGATAATTGACAACTGTCTTTTTAAATTTTGACTAGCCCAATCACACTCTGGTGGGCGGAGTTAGTGTAAATAGCCACTGCCAACAAGGCGGGCTATTTGCACTTAGTGTAAATAGACACTCCGTTAATGGCTACCTCAACGAATATATTACTCATTGTTAATTAATGTGTTAACTAATGGGACCCTATCGTTAAGTGTAACCAAATATTAACTATAAAATAGAAACTACCGTTTGACCCTAATGTTATGAGCTAAGCTTCTTGTTATGAATTTTGCCATGAAATTAATCTGTATCGACTATATTTTCAATCGTTCGGTCTGAAATGATCTTGTACGGGTGTAACCAAAGTACTTGGTTTACAGACAAAACAATCTGTGTATCATACTGCTAAATCATTCCCTCCCTTCTTCGCTTACTGAACTCTATGCTCTGATACACCCAGAAACACACACACGCACAAAGCCTGAGGGTCCATATTTAAAGCATTTTTAAAATATGTTCACAATGCATTAATGATTTCAGTGTACAATGCATTAATGATTTGATGGATATTTGTTCAAATGCACATTATTAATTCAGACAACCTTGTTTAGTAATCATGTGACTGAGCAGCCAAACGATGTCACAGACTGTGATTCTATTTAAATTATAATCTTCATCCTTCATCAGTGAGCCTGCCAGGACAGCATCACTGAAATCCCAGCTGGACTCCAGTGTCGCTGTCAGGAAGGGTGGAAGAACAGCTGTAACTGTACAAAAGGTGTGTCCAGATGGATGTGGATCTCATAACTCAGTCACAATGCTTTAAATGTGATGAAGCAGAAGCTGCAGCAACCGCAGACACTGATAAACCAGTGCAGGTGGGTGCCATTTAGGAGACAAATGACTAACAAACCACATACACACTTGCTAAGATTGTTATTAATTGATTGATTGATTGAACCATGCATAAGAGTCATTTCTTGTCACATCACAGCTCACACTGCGTTTGTTGTGATGATAAATTGCATACATATGTTGTACACCAATATAGCTGACTAAACCACACACACACACGCACACACACACGCACACACACACACACACACACACACACAGAGTTTATTTTAAACTAAATTATTGTTGCATGTGTGACTATTTCAGTCATAGTCGGGAGCTACCAATGCATATCACTCTCAGAAAAAAGGTGCAAAAGCTGTAACTGGGGAAGTACCTTTTTAAAAGGTACACCTTTGTACTTTATATACCCATAAAAGGTGAATATTAGTATCTCAGGTGTACATTTTTAGTACCTAAATGATACATATTAGTACGTTTTGCAAGGGTACTGCCCCAGTGACAGCTTTTGTACCTTTTTTCCTGAGAGTGAGTTACAACGTCATATGATAAAGCTAAACATATTTTATTTCTTTACTAAATCAAAGAAATGGAGTTTAGTGAAACAGTAGGAGTGTTTGTCTTCCTTCATTTAAAAAAAAAAAAAGAAAGAAATCTTTAAGTACATAGTACATCATTATTTTGCCGATACTTACTCGATCGTTTATTGCATTTGTCTCAAATTGCTCTTGTGTAAAAGAACAGCAGCAGATTTTTAGAAACATGACTAATAGTTAAGAGTTATATTTACCATGACGCCTGTGAAGAGACACACCACCTTGCCACAGCTGGTGTGAGGGGACACATCTCCATATCCCACTGTGAGGAAGGTGATGGCTATGAGCCACAGTGCTGTGTCCATGCCACCTGTCTCTACCTGCTGCTGCCTATAGGTGGAGACAGAGAGCGGCTGTGTAAATACACGAAAGACATGTATTGTGCAAAACTTCAACTGATTGAAACTTTCAAACGGATTGTTGCAGAAAAGACAACAGTGTTAATGAATGACTCATCTTTGCCGTGCCGAAGTAGCTAGATTGTATTGTTCAAAATCTGACAGTCACTAATGAGCTGAAAAGAAATGAGTTTGTTCCTGAAATAAATCTGTTGGTAAGAAATGTATGACCACAACTCAAATTGACCATCAACATCAGAAGATGCATGATAACACTCGATGTGCTGTTTCTAATGAACCAATGGAAAAAGCATAATAAATACTGTAGCATAAGTGTTTGTGTTTCTCTACAAATAATTGCACGTTCTGTACCTTTCACACAGTCGCAGCATCCAAGCCGCGGAGAGCCAGAAGACCATAATGAAGACCAGCAGTGTGCGGGCCGGGTACTTGTTCATTAGCACCTTGAGCACGAAGCGGAAGGTGAAGTTGATGTTGTTGAGGGAGCCGATGCTCCTGTACGAGGCGCTGAGGAGCACCTTGCTGTGTAGCAGGACGGCTCTGTGCACGAGATACAGTCTGAGGAACATGAGGGCCGACAACAGCAGCTCCACATCCAGCATGACTTCTTTGTGACTGGAGGACAAGCAGAGGGGGGTGGAGGCATTTTGCTCAGGCTTCCCCCCGATTCTGTCCTCCATATCGGGCCTCAGGTAGATAGCCACGGGATGGATAGAGCAGACAACGAGCTCCAGGGAGATGCCAAGCACCCGGTTACTGGTCATGGCAATGCGCCAGTCCACCTGGTTGTGGTCACTGATGAAAAGCTTGAAGAAAGGAAAGAAAAACAGGGGCAGGATGTGTATCAACAAGAGAATCACTTGATTGATCTCATAAGGAAGCAATGATTAACAAAGTACGGCAGAGACGAGAAAGTGAACAAGACGTTCTTGATTCACTGTAAAAACGGGGCCAAAACAAACACAGCCCTGCCCTCCCTGATAGGACGTCCAGCTGTAAACTGTTTTGCTTGTGAAGGACAAGTGTGTCAGTGAAACTACTCGAAACCATAAATCACAAATGAATGGCTCATGAATTACATGACACAAAAAATATTAAACATGACTTCGAGCTGAAAATGAGTAACACCGTATAAATCAACAGTCGTCTTGGATTACTGCAGATGGTTTGAAAAGTACATGGAGCAGAAATCGGTTGTAATTGTGATCGTTGCTTACATTTTCCTGCTACACTTATTGTACCACTTCCAGCTGCTTTATAATCTGAAAACGTTTGTCACTCTGCACTGCAAACTTTTCCTCATCCATGAGGTCATTCGCTGAGAGGACAAAACATACTTTGATCAAACATTTAAGCATTTTAAATGAATAGACCTAGTGTGGCAAAAAAGAGGAAAATTCATAATATTTCAACTACACCAAATACTCTAACTTATAAACTGTAACATAACTATAATCTATTCACAATATAAATGTATTTGTAGTAGTGTTAGTAAAGTTTTGTTTTTGCTTCATTAAACTCAGAATTTGTCAATATATTAATATACACAATCTTGATTAAAGAAAAAAACAAAGGATAAAAAAGAAAAATGTTATTGCAAATTTTCTGATGTTTTTCTTGTGACTGCGAATTTATATCTCACAATTCAGACTTTTCTTTTCAGAAATGCACTGGAAATAGTCTTTATAATGCATTCATTTGCTTTTTAAATTAAATAAGTGAAACAAACTGTGTCTATATATCTATACAGTGTATGAAGACACTGGTCAATATGTGTTAAAGTTAAAATACATTAACTTTTAGAAAGTGTAGCTCAAACAGTAGAACAGAGCTACAAACTATAACTACAATAAGATCATTGCATTGATACCCAAGAAATGCATGAACTTATACACTATACTACACTACTGATAACATAACGTGTGGGAAAATGTGGTTGCACAAGTTTCTGCTTTGATAGGAATCACAGTTCCTATTAATGATAGGAATCACAACTAAAACTACCAATACTCAAACCTTAATCAACACAAGACTACTTGCAAAAGTATTGCCCTTAATCTAGAGCAATGTAAATATTTCAGTGTACAACACTGAATATATCAGCCCATATGAAATCTTACATTTATTTGCTTCGATAGGAGTTAATCTATTAATCCAGCTGCAGACACTCAGAGATTTTGTCCCTTGAATAAAGTGCTTACAGTGAGGGGTGCAATATGAGTCCCATGGGAACACAGTTAAGGGTTTGTCGGGCACAGGGAATAGGGTGGGGGTTGGGCTAAACTGAGAGAGATGTGAGACCGTGTAAAAGCAGGTGATGTCTTGGCAGAGTGGGTCGATGGAGACATGTGCTGAGGCAATTAAGACTAGTGGGGGCTTTTTGCCAAATGTCATTATTTCTCAAAGTACACCAGATTTTAGAAGACAGACATTTACATGACACAAACACACACACACTTTATCAGTTCTTCTTCAGCTTTGCTTTTCTTTAACCAAATGAGTCACACTAAAGTGAAGTGTAACTGACATTTTGGTACTTTTTTTTTAACTTGAGGTCCCTTTAGCCCCCATATTGCTGACTCTGTGTGAGGAGAACAGATAAGCCCCAACTGTTCCTCACACTTTTGCCTTCTTATCTCTATACTGCACTTGTAGATCCCCTGTTGTGAAACATTTTCTGAGTTTGATGCTGTTAAAATGTAGTCAGGTTTCTCTCACTGGCCTCATTCAATTATTCTTTCTTGCTTAACCCAAAGCAAAATACACTACAGTTTGTAACTGCAGTTAGTATTTTCTAGTATAAATTAAAATTTCTAAAGAAGTTGAGTTATCAATGGTTACGGGTAGGAATCTTCTAATGTATTGGGTTACACTAATTAACGCCTTTCACGCCTGTCATAAAGACATGACATCAGATGTCAATGTGTACTTGTATTTGATTTCTTTTGTAGTTGGCAACACAAATGACAACAAGTGGCATTCCTTTCACGTTAGTATGACATTTCAACAGAAAGAACTAAAAGAAACGAAACTAAAAATTGTGCCAAATCCTTTTAAATGCCTTCAAGAATTTCTTAAAGGTATAGTTCACCGAAAAATGTTAAAAACATTCTGAGAATGTTTTACTAGCGAAATATTTAAAAGAATATTTCATCTGTTTATGTCTATACAATGAAAATCAACTTTCTTTGTACGGACAAAAGATATCTTCGTTAAGAAAAATAAAGTCATACAAGTTTGAAACAACATGAGAGTGAGTAAACGATGACAGAATTGTCATTTTTGGGTGTACTGTGCCTTTAAGAGTACTGTCTTCAGACATTAAAAAGAGACAATTCAATGGATTTAAATTGGACAAAAACACTCACTCTGATGTCTTTATAATGGAAGGCGATGATGAGAATGAGCAAACACCCCGTGGAGAAACTGATGAGACCATTTATGGAAAGAGCATATATGGATCCCTGGAGAGAACAGACAAAACAAGGAGAATGAGAGTGAATTACACAAAAGGTTACAGTGTCATACTACTTTTCCATGTAAGAACTGAAAAATACTAGTTAATGGAACTGATAAACATTTAATAGTCTAAAGTTACAGTATTTCACTGTAATTTCCTCTGTTTAATTACTACATTTGGTTTAAATAAAGTGAGGCAGGTGCTTCCTGTTGAAAGATGTGGAACGCAATGAGCAATTTAACATTTTTAGAATCCTATTTAAGATTGCTTTGCTCACTCCAATGACCATGTTATGTGGGGAGGATAGCGCATGAAAATCGGCATCAAGCTTCTATGCCATTAGAGGTCAAAACTCAAATCCATTATTCAAACAGGCACTAATTATGCACTAAATGATGTGGAAAGATGCAATATGACCGTAGGCAGTGTGAGCAACACAAAGGGGAGGGAGACAAAATGTGGAAAAAGTTGCATAAATAGCCAATTTTCCTGCATAACCTGTTTTCCAAGAGAATGGTGAGCTTAAATAAATTATCGTGCCTGGAAGATCGTTCTCTTAGCATGTGTTCCTTCTCCATGCCAATGCAACGAAAATAATATAAAACAAGTACATGCATTGCTATGCAACTTCATGAGCAAATGGCATTGCATTGGCAGAAGAATGGGCAAAAATTCTATTCTGATAAAATGATAGTTTCATAAATCAGGTTCTTTGTCAGTTTTGGTGTTAAGCAAGGTGTCCTGCATCAGTTGGAATTCTATGAAACCCCTCTGTGGCCAACAAATCATCTTATGCACTAAAGCTAAGTTGGACATTTTGAAGAAGATCGGACTGCTTGCTTTCATAAAGATATCAATGGTAAATTTAACAATACGAGAGACCACATTTCATAGAGTGAAATCTGGCATAACGAAAGCCGTTTAATAAGACCAGGTGCACTAAGGGAGGAAACTTCCATTGCATAGGTTATACACCCAATCAATGCACGCTTTGGGTTGTATAAAGACTTGGCACCTTCATGTACACAGTTCTGTTCAATTTATCCTTTAGAGATAGTTCACCCCAAAAATGAACAATCTGTCATCATTTATTCACTCTTGAGTTGTGCCGAACCCAAGTTTCTTTTATCTGTTGAACACAAAAGAAATATTTTGAAGAAATTTGGTAACCAAACAGTTGCTCACAGCCATCGACTTCCATAGCATTTTTTCCCCAATACTGTGATAAGGTGGTAGTTAAGTGGACCGAGGTTGTAAGTGGGGACCATCGGCCGTTTGGTTAAAAGCATTCTTTATAATATCTTCTTTTGTGTCAGATTTTTTATTTTCGGTTGAACAGTCCCTTTAAATCCAAAGTCTAAAGACATTAGCATCTATAGAAACAATTTATAGTGATATTAAGTACATATGGTTGCTTTGTTGATTTGAATTGCATACGCAGTATTCTAAAAGTTTCTCACAAATATTGGTTTTAAAAAAAATAATTCATGATTTCTTTGTGTTCATGCTGATGTTTGTGAATGCAACACACCAACATTAAAGAAACAGCAAGTAAAATTCACAGGGGGTAGTGATAAAGTTTGTTTTGACCACTTCAATCACCACGGTATGTGGACAGGACGGCACGTGAAAATCAGCATAGTGCTTATGTCCCGTTTGAGGTCAACACTCAAATCCATTATTCAAACAGGCGCTAATTATGCACTAAATGGTGTGGAAAGATGCAACAGGCAGTCTGAGCAGCACAAAGGGAGGGGGACAAAATGTGGAAAAACTTGCATAAATAGCTGCTTTTCCTGTATAATTTGGTTTCCATGAGAATGGCAAGTTTAAATACACCGTCACGGTTGCAGAAGTAGGCTATGCTTTGCAGGCGTAAATTAATTCTTTCTCTAAATTGTCTGAAACAGTATAATCAAAAATAAGTTTTAAGCAATATGACCAAAAGTAACTGGAGGAAACTTGCTCAAGAAAACAGATGAAAACATTGATTAGTTGTCAATGAGGATGTTAAAACTGTTTAGTCACCCATGCTGACTACAGTGTGAGGCTGCAAAAACAAAGAGTACTAATCTAAAGGTCTAAAGATCTAACAGTACTAATCTTTAGGTCTAAATGTAGATGTAGAAGCTTTATATTGTTATTGATGTTAAATAATAATGATTTTCTATCACTCATGTAACCACTGTAAATATGGGTAAAGAGTTTAGAAACAACTGATGCATTCAGATTCCTTTCATTATAATATAACATACACTTAATGAGATCTTCAAATTCAAATGAGTGTTTTCATACATTTATAAAATTGAAATTAGAGCAGGGGCCAGATAAACAAAAAATTCTGAAAAATGAAGTTAAGAAATTTCTAAGAAATTTCTAAAAATACATTCAAAATTCCTAAGTTTTTTTTCTTTACAAAAAGGATGACAGGCTTTGCAAAGGCTGGATTCCAAAAAAAAAAAAAAAAAAAAGTTTAAGTTTAGGAATTTAATTCCAAGGCGTTGGTAAGAATGTTCCTAAGGGCAATTCTTGTTTCCTTTTTTATGACAGACTTGTTTAACAAAATATAAAAATAGAATAATAAGATTTTTATTCTTAAGATTGTTTTGTGAAACTGGCTCCAGGGATATACTAACCCCTTTTATTATTATTAAATAAAATCCAAAATATATGTGACTAGGTCACACATAAAACAGTAGAGAAAGATGCTAGCAACACCAAGGCNCCTTTTATTATTATTAAATAAAATCCAAAATATATGTGACTGGGTCATACATAAAACAGTAGAGAAAGATGCTAGCAACACCAAGGTCATGGGTTCAAATCTTAGAGAATGCATGGACTGATACAATGCACTGCACTGAACTACATTGTGATTTGCTTTGGCTAAATGCATAAATGACCAGACAAATCAAAATAATGACTACTCTGGGAAACATAACAGGTAGCTAACGAGTCTTGTGTTGTGCTTTATTTGTATGTTCTGTTTTCACCTTTGCATCAGGCTATAAATTAATCTTTTTCGTGAGAAGACATATGACCAAGTAAACCTGCTAGAGTCATCATAATGTGCAAGATTAAGAGACGTTTTCTCTTTTGGTCAACCAACTACCCCCCATTAATGTTTTCTCCAAAAAAACAAACAAAAAAAAAAAAACGACGATTCTTCTTCGACGCTAGCATTTTTCGAGATAACTGGCTGATTTGGGAAACGGAACGAACAAATCTCTACTGATGTATAAAAGCATTTGTGTGTATTACGACCCCCAGGGACCCGATGCGACACCTCCGTTTTTATGATTGGTGAAAGTTAATGAAGAACATCTCGCGTTTTTAAGTGAGTGTTCGGCCAATCCCGTGAGTGCTCGAGCTCCCTAAGCGAACGTGTTTTGTCCAACTGAAGCATTATTTAATAGATCACTAAATCAGCCTAATTTACTCTTGTTAAAATAATTTTAAGGGTTAGATCAAGTTACAATCCATTGTATCCACATGAATCCACTTAACAAATCAGTTAACATTTTGCTTAATTCAGCAACGTTCCACACAACTAAATTAAAAATAAATTAAAATTAAAATAAATTAAAAATAGCTATCAATATTTCATTAATTTGTAATTTGGGAACGTTTAATTAGTTTATTTGGGTAGCTAAATGATCCTTTTGTCTTTTCTCCTAAATTAGGCTGATATTTCTCTTTACTGAATATCATTTTACCGTCCAGAGCTCAAAAACTGATGTTCCATCCATCAAATTCCCCACTCAGTTGTCTCAAGCGCACTACTGTTTTCTCTGTTTCACTATAGCTGTAGATCTACTTACTGGTTGATACACTACGGGGCACAGCTCAGCATGTAATACCATCAGCAGAATGCCTAACACCGCGGTTCCCAATGCCCACGCGCAGAGGCGCTTCTTGTCCTCCAAAAGGAACTTTCTGTCGCGCAGTCTGTAAAGATTTCCCCCCTCGATCGGACTGAGTCTCTTCCCCGTGTGAGACAGCGGTACTCTTATCTCCGTCTCCCCGTTGTGGTTGACGAGTCCATCACAGTTTCTGCCATCCACCTTGGTGTCCAAGTGCGCAAGGCGAGCGGTCATCTCCATAGCGCGCTCTTGTCTTCAGTCCATACAGACATCAGTCGCCTTGTTCTCCATCCTGTCCTTCTCCCTCTCCGACCAAAATTTCAGAAGGCATAGCACGCTGAAGTCAAGACGTATTTCAAAGCATAGAGTGAAGACCGAAATGCGCACTCCTACCTGCAAACTTCCACTTACACTGTTACGCGCCTCAACATTTGACTTCTGTGGGTAGGCGCTCAGAAACTGTTCACTCTGAAGTAGCGCTCTTACGTATGCTGTGGATGGACTGCATCAACTTCTTTAGAAGTGGCGTCGCCTTATATTACGACTGTGGCATATTTTCTTCTTCTTTTGTTTTCAGTTGTGTTTCTTTCAAGAAACCGTCGTTCACACTTTTGGCAAAGTGTTTTGAAAGAGTTACAGTCTAGGAACAGTGGAAATGCAAAGCTGAATGACACAGCGAAGCTCCGAACAATTGATTATATATTCTCAAGTGTTAGAATTAAGTGTTAAATAGCTCATATTTGCGCTCTCAGCAAGTTTATGCTAGGAAATATAGTAAATATAGCTAGACACTGGCAAATTTGTCCAGAGGGGTACCTCTAGTGGGAGACCCGTTTAGTGCAAGACTAGCGGTTTAGTTGATTGTGTATAGGTCCAGGGCTTTATAAAAAAATATTGTATATGTTTTGTCGGGGAACACTCTGTTCAAGCGTGACGTTATTAGATTATTTGTCTTTGTACACAAAACATATTTCTTTTAGGTAGGCGTAAGATAAATACTGACGGCATTAGTCATGTTACTGCACCGCCCGAGTAATTGAAACGATAGGCTAGTAGCTTATTGTGCTATGCTTACCTCTACTAGCTTGTTTATCAGCAAGTTGCAGTTTTTGAGGTTAGCCTATTGAAACATTTCAAAACACCAGTTAAACTAGTTACTTAAAGGAATATATATTTAAAAGTTCAAAGCCTTTATTCTTAAAAACGTGGTCAGACCATACTTTGCTGGCAGGTTGGCCTCAACCAACAACTCACCGCAGTTGATATAGGCCTATATTTGTTTGCTAGGTTAACACTGACAGCTAATTAAAAGCATTTGATAATGAGATTCCTATATAGACCATTCAGAAAATGAAATCAAACTGTCACTTCCATAATGAACTCAAGAGGGACAGGAACTCAGAAACTAAACATGAGTGGCCACAAGGTTTGTTGCTCTCTCCTTTTCGTTTACAATCCACCTCCTTCAAACCCAATGAACTGAAGCAGATTGTATTTCTATGCGCAAATCCTTGCTTGTCTTCCTCTAGGAATGACGTAATGACCTTGGGCCATGTGACGCACTAGCCCCATGTGGATCCTTCCGCCGTGGCATCCTGTAGCACAGAACCTACAACAACCATCTCAGTAAGTGTTTAGTCCAACTTAATCTAGGAGCCCATGAAGAGTAATACATTAGGATGTTTCCACTATATATTTGGCTTGATTTCAGAGGTCAGAAGGTCAGAGATCCTATAACCTTTAGCCTTCACAGTAGGCCTTCTTGAGACTCTCCAAACTCCTAATTCTTCAGTCAGGCCATAAAGAGTATGAAATGATTCAACAAAAGTTTAAAAGTCTGAGTTTGTTCATTTTCAGTCTATCAAGAATACTGTGAATTGCACAATTTGCGAATAGACTGTATCCAGAATCTGCCAAATCGATAACATTCAGGAAAATTTTGATATTTCACCATAATCAAATAAAAAAAATAAAACGGGGACTGTTTTAGTAATAAATTATATATTTGTAACATCCGTTGGACATAGCTCATTTTGTTTTGCTAAAGCAGAAGCAATATTTACAGTGATAGCATAACAACAAAACATAATTTTGCCAGGGAAAGAAAGCACAAATAAATATACATTTAAAGACTGAGAAAATAGGCAGCATTTTGTAAAAATAGCATAGGTTATAAGTTTAACATACAAAACTGCACACATTTAATTTATATAATAAAAATAATAATGATATAGCAGAGGTAAAATCTAAAAAGGCAGATTATAAAATCATTTCTGCTGGTACACATGACAGCAATTGTGAGATGACACATTTACAAGCAGGTTTTACAAAACAAATACAACAAGAAGAAAATCTGTTATGTACACTAAAAATATCAAGATAATGAAAAGTGGAAATATGGCTTGTAATGAAATTATGGCTTGAGGCAATGTATACTACAACCTAGTGGTATTGGAAAGAATTACAGTACAATTATCATAATTTAAGCAAAGGTAAATGGTAACATTGTGCACAGAATCTAGTATAATTAATTAACAATAATGTTTTTGTTAATGCGGTCCACTCTACATCAGATATGATTATTCTTAAAGTGAATTCCCATTAGTCAGGAACTTCATATGCAGCAACTAATTTGAAACCTCACCCACACAGCACTCTTTGGCTTCAGTATGTGATATTATTTTTAATAGAAAAGGTATAGGATGCTTGTTGTTTTAGAGGTAACTTCATAAACTATTACACCTGAGCTGAACTGCTGGTAATATTTAGGAATGTGCGTCCACTGAGTATTTCAGTGAATAATTACATTCACTCAAAAAAAAACTTCTACTCCATTAAATATCACTCAAGTGTCCTATTAATAAAAAGTTACCAAAACATTTAAACACTCACTACAGAAGCTACTGGAAAAGTTGTGATTTCCATATCTATGACTAAAAAATTTCAAGTATGCAGTAATCCAACTTTGGCAAAGTTGAGAAATAATTGCTGTACAGTTTGTGATCAAGTAATAACAAAACCAGTGTTTTGTGCAAGAGACGTTTAAACATACTGATTGACTATTTTTAGCGCATAAAACCCTAAAGCTAAAAACCCAAAGAAAAAATAAATAATGGCAGAAAAGCTTAAAGTTCATTTATATATATACGCCCAAAATCAATGAAAAGTTAAATAGTTGTCATGCGTGACACTGTATTTCAAGTTTATGATTTCATTATAATAAGTTATAAAGTTCCCTGCAGATTGGCAGATACGTCTTACGTTATTGATACACTGGTTTTGGTTACCCTTTCACTGTCCCCCAGGTTTGGAAGGTAGCGTGAGGCACAATGAACTGAGGAGGGGCTTTGGGTACGACGTAGTAAGCAAACAGCGGAGAAGGTGCTGGTGCGCATACAGTCGTGAAGAACATGCCTCTCTTCTTCTTGTACTGGGGCCACATCGGTGCAGGGTTATAAAAATACTGCAGGCCAGGCATCTGTTAATGACAGAAAATGTTTTACAATGATGAAGTTGAGTGAGTGTAATTTGCTGATTTGAACTTAAAAACCATAGTTTGGAAAAAAACACTATGCAAGTCAATGGGGACCAGCACATGAAGTTGAACTATCCCTTTATACAATGCACAATGGTATTTACCTGAGCTGGAGGAAACTTGCGTGGCCCTTTAGGCTCCCTAGCTTTAGATCTTGTTGTATGAACTGTGTTCTTCACAGTTCTCTCCTCTACTTTTTTCATTTCGTTCTCTTTCACCTCCTCTTCTGTATCACTTGAGACTGCTGAGCCGCAGTCAGATGAGGTTGCTGAGTGGTAGTCGGATGTATCCAGATTCACAGAATCCACTTGGCTAAAAGTATCATCCTGAATCAAGCCCTTTTCCTCATCCTCAGCAAACTGAGCTACTGTAAAATATCTGCCATTCTCCCCAGACCTGCGGGAACATAGAATGTGAACCATTACTTTTAGTGATAAGTTCTCACAGAAAATGTCAAGTATAATCATTCATAAAAAGGCCAAAAGGAACAGTTTATTTTTCATTTATCAAATAAGCCTTTCATAGAAATATTCTGGAACTTACCGCACACACACCTCCGATGGATCGATCCAGATTGTGATCTCACGAGGAAAGCCTAACTCACTTGGCTTTAAGCCGCTCTCCGTGCACGCTTGTGATACTGATTCATCACAGGGAATTCTGTCATTTATTCTGATGCATCTGAGTAGGGAATAAAAAATAGTCACATTGTGAATGACTGCTACAGTATGTGCGTTTGTAGGTCTTTTAGGTATTACCTCATGTAGAATATGAATTTACACTTATAAAACAAATTAAATTGTCAGATTTTTTAAAGAAATTAATGTTTTATTGAGCAAGGATGCATTCAATTGATCAAAAGTAAAGATGCAACCTTGAAAAAAATATAATATTTTAAATAGTAGTGTATATTTACTGAAAAAAAGTTATTTTTATATATATTTATTTAATATTGCATTGATCAGGGCATTACACATCACAATTCAAAACAAAACAAAACACTTTATATATTATATATCATTTATATATAACTTATAACTAGAATATATATATCTTTCCTATAAAAAAAATTATAATAAGTTTTAATAAATCAGTAAATCCTCTTCATTTACCTGTACGCCTGTCCTTTGCAAGGATTGTCTGGGTACCAGTGGTCTGTGAACTTTTTAAGCAGAAGCTCTTGTAATTTAGCAGCGAAAAGTTTAGCTTTAATTTGATCCACCCCTCCACGCTCCACTGCCAAACCTTTCAGAAAGTTTACTCCAGCACTCACTTCCTTCTTCATTCTCACCACTATAAAGAAAAACAAAACTGAAATTCAAATCTGGGGCATTATTACAATCACAAACCACAGAGTTAGGAAATAACTCTGATTGACCTCTTTTGTTTAAGTCAAACATTTTAGCATTCTTATTTTGAATACTACACTCAGTGTACATTTTAAAAGTAAGTAAATTAATAAACACACAGAGAAAGACAAATATAAAGGTCAGAAAAATATAAAAACATATTTCCAGACTTGAAAAAAGTTTGTTCTTCTAGGCTTCTTTTACATTCAAATAAACAAATAAAAAGAATACCTATTAGTTTCTAGTCACCTGCCAAAAATATTAACACATATTAAATAAAATAAATGTTTATCTCATGCGTAACCACAACCTGAAACACCTACGCTTTTGTAGGTCATCTCTTTTGGCATCTGTGATAAAGGGACTTCCCTGACCACTGTTTTCTCTTTCCTCTGACACCTGTTGAAACTGTGTCAGCTGTTACTGAACTCCACCACATGTGAAGACTTGTTATACTGATAGAATGCCACAACAATAATTTGCATTACAGGCAAATAAGATACAAATAAGGAAAAATTATTTCTCCAAAAAATCTTTCTCCAACAGCATATTACTAAATAAGGTTTACAGTTGCAAATTAAACATGCATCCTTCTGACTCACATTGGAGGTTGTATTATGAAATTAGTATTATCATAGTGCTATATTGCTGAACAAGATTCCTGACTTATTTAATTTTTATGAACTGCAGTATTTTATACCCAATCATATGTTCTTTAGCCTGAAATCTCACCGAGAGTTAATAAAACTACAAAAGAGATATGTTTAATAAATGTTGTATTCTACATTTAACAACAGTTACTGTTCAAATTAAACTTTAGCTTTTACCTTGTGAATCATGTTAGCCTACGTATAACAATTTATAAGTCTTTGTTAATTCCAAGAAAAAAAAAATCAGGTTAACCTATAAAAGTTACCAAATTAACAAGTATCTACCACTCCAAACATGCGACTGAGGTTGTTGCATTAGACAACCTTTGAGCAACACGCTGTGAATGTACTGTACTCAAGCATTAGTCAGAGTGCTGAATTGAGTGACACAATAATAACTCATTCAAGAGTAAGTCTCTTTAACAATGCACAAAGGGCTCAAATAGAGCTGAGATCAAATCTATTTTCCACCTACATGTCAAACTTTTGAGCTACTTGTGACAGAATCTGCAAATTAAGTGAAGCAGAATGTCATGTGCAAGGGTTCAGATGGACTGCGAACAGCCACTGACTCATGTATAAAGTGAGCAGGTCAAAAGATGCTGACTAATTATGTAATTAATGGAAGACACATCACACAAACATCATACTGTATGATATGTATGACAATTTATTTTGAAGAGGAGCGGTTGTATTTGAAGTATGATATAAGGAGATATAAATAAATAAAAGGAGAGACCATTAGCAAATTCTTTAAAAGGACGTAACTCCATTCTATATATGTCTACACTAGCAACAGTCACACGTTATAAACTCATTGTGGACCATTTTAGGCAAAAAGCAATTTTCCAGACAATCTATCTATTTTCCAAAGCACTTGTCGTATGTAATGTTTACAAAACTCAAATATTATATTCAATAGTCTATTAAAACTAAAAGGTCTATTTAAAAACCTGAGCAAAATTAGGCTACTGTAGCTATAAAAGAGCAGAAAGCGCAACGCGCTCAAGAACGCTATTCAGTCACGTGCTACACGCGCACCACATGCAATACTGAAGGTTTTTAAGCAAGCGGTTGGGAAAGTGCATCATCGGAATTTCCCAATAAGAAACCCCCAAATGTACGTACTGTATGTAGGCCTATACATTATAGATATATATTTACTAAAGATAGCTAATACACAAATCTAATATCGTGTCTCCAAAAGTTTTCAGACTTTTTTTCTTTCTAAATCGTAATATAATGGTAATAATGTTATCCAAAATGTTATCCAGTTGCAGTAAGTACGATCGTGATACTCGGACTTTTAACATACATCGCACTTATGTTTTGACACTTTAACAACTTAATTACTATCAATTCTAGAGAACAAATGAAAAAGAAAAACTTTAACTGTTATTGTTTATAATGTATGGTTCTTAGGGTAATTTCTTACCGATAAACGCTAATTCCAAAACGACTGGATGTTTTTCGTTCTCTTCAGTTATATCTCCTTAAAACTGTTATATCCAAACAGGCTAATAACCTGAGTAAGCACGTTGCTTCCTTGTTGTAGTACACTAGTGTTCCACGTTTCTTCATTCGCGTTGGGCTCGGTCGACCAGCAAACACGTCATTTTACCGTCAGCGATTAGCATATGACTCACTTCCTTGTCCATAAAGTACAGCTTTACATTGTTTCTACTACAAGCAGTCATGTCTGTTATTATGACGCTGACTCAAAGCCCAAATATGGTCAGAGCTAATGTACTAGGAAGTAAGTGTAAAATATAATAATCCAATTGGCCAGAAAATCCATTTACACCAGGAATTTAAGAAGACGTTGTAAATACACGTGCTACGTTATATGTGTGCTACGTCTGTGAGTTTAGATAAATGTTATTTAAAACACAGTTTGAAAGGCTGTGAATAATATATACTGTATGTATGTAGGCCATATTATTTTTCTTTATTGTTGGACAAACTCAAAAAACAATATAAACATACCAATCGTCAAAATATAGAAATAGAAAAATAGGCAAATAGGCTAATATATGTATGTATGTGTGTGTGTGTGTGTGTGTGTGTGTGTATATATATATTTTTTTTTTATTTTTTTTTTGAAGCAATTAGGCTACTCAATAATGAAACCATTAGTTCTTTTAAAAAAAAAAATTAAGAAAGTCCTTTGAAGGAATTTAAGGCCAGAGTCTGTGCATTGGCACTTATAAAGGCACTATAAAAAGCAA
>SCHK01403409.1:917-28313 GCA_004124795.1 Poropuntius huangchuchieni | reverse complement strand
GCAGCCCATAAACACAATCAAGCCTAGAAAAAAAACAGTAAGCCACCCCTTTAAAAGAAATAAAGTCACAAGTTTGGAACAACATTGGAACAATTTTGGAACAATCCCTTGAGAGGTGAGAGGTGACAGTGTCGTTCCCGACACAATATTTACTCACATTTACACATTTTGAAGACACTTTTATCCAAATCAACCTACATTACATTCAAAGTATACATTTCATCAGTTCATGTGAACCTACTGTTTGAGCTACAAGAATGCTTCTCTACACATTTTGCTTATTAGGTTACAAATCACAATTTTCCAGAAACTTTTTAAATCATGGAGCGGCAGAGAAAACCAAAGATAAATATAATTAATCATTTTATGTTCACTCATTGTAATTTTACTCATTTAATAATTATGCTCTCATTTTAACAAAGACTGTTTACATCCACGTCTATATTTCCATTTATACTAACATTCACTGTAGCATCAGTGTGAGCGCTGTCCGGCGTCAGCACATGGAAACATTTTCCTAGCAAAACAAACAGGTGCCCATGAGCTGGACAAGCGTCACACATTAGGGAGTTGTGGTGTGATTTTAACGTTTCACACCCACAGTAAGTGCAATATTTGTGCAGTCTTGCTTTAATCAGCTCAGGCATGGCATATAAAACACACCCCCTCGAAAGGGGTCAGCAATAATATTGAGAAGGGGAACTGAAGGTATATTTTTGTAAAAAGGCTATGTATGTGAGAACACAGACTTGTTTTTTCAGCATGAAAATTTCCAACTTTTTGTTTGTTTTGAAATAGTCACTGCCCAGTCTGTGTCTGTATGCTTCAAAACACAATACATGAGTGTTTCATTCCAGTCTGCTGGTGTATGAGCTTGCCTTGTTTGTGAATGAGCTTTGTTCAGTCAAAAGGCTGTCTTTCATCAAAGCCCCTTAAAAATCTAAGGTTGTTTTTCTGTATCATTCCCTGACTAGTTGATAAAAATGTAATATTTTTAAATATCATCCTCTCCTGTAGTGAGTGGCAGCCTTGGTAATAGATTGCCAGTGTTTAGCACAAAGTGTGATGTCCACATTTCACATCTGCAATTCACATCTAAATACTCTTCATTCCAGTAAATTCACACAAAAACACACATGTGCAAATGCATAATGGTTTTTATACTGTATAAACTGCATTTTCTATCCCCTTTACTCTTACCCTGCCCCAGAATACTACTGGCATTTTTTTTAATTACAAAAAAGTATGTAAGTATGTTTACACTACTATTCAAAAGTTTGGAGATGGTAACAGTGTTTTTGAAAGAAGTCTCTTATGGTCAAAGAAGCCTCAGCTGTATTTATTTGATCAAAAATATTATTACAATTTAAAACAACTGTTTTCTACTTTAATATATTTTATAATTTACTCCTTCGAAGGCAAAGCTGACTCCAGTCTTCAGTGTCACATGATTCTTCAGAAATCATAAAAACAGTTGAAAGCATTTGTGCTGCTTAATATTATACTTAATAATGTGGAGATTGTGATACTTCAGGATTCTTTGAATGGAATGAAAATTGAAAAGAACAGCATTTATTTGAAATGTAACTATTTTGCATAAATTGCGTTACTGTTAATTCTTGTTAAAAGTTAGTATAAATAATAAATTCTAACAAAAAGTAATAAAATCAATATATACCTACTGACAATCAGAGGCAGTTTTTAATTGTCAGCAGAGCAAGACTAAAACCTGTAACTTTCCACACTTAAATGATAACTACTCATCATTTCTTCATGTTCACTTAAGGCACCTCCCTAATGTTGAAATCTCCAAATTAATCCAAAATAACTTTTTTGACATTCTGACCTAACAGGACACAAAACTTCTATATCTTCGCTATATAATTCTCATCTATAGGATGCTGCATTGCTTCATCATGACATCGAAGAATATGAAGCTCAGAGATCACAATATGCACACTATTTTAGGTTTGCTAGGTCTTACTCACAGTCTTTGAAGGTTCTGTCATCATCAGAATCTGGTCCAGACATGATCTCCAACTGCTAGTCCCACACGTCCTGCAGCAATCCTCCTTCTCCGTCTCCAGCTCTCACATGCTCTGGAGAAGTTCAAAACATCAGTTAAGCTCCAGAAAGGGTGAACATGAGGAGGTTCCCTATTAGCCTTCTCCTCTCTAGCCTCCAGAGCAGTCTGTGGAGCCCCGGGGGTTCTCTTCAGTGGCTGGCCCACCTTTTGTCAAGGGTTGAACTAATTAGCTGTGAGGTTGGTTGTTGCACTGCACTCCCTTATATTCACACACACTCTCACCACATACACACTCTCACAGCCTGTTGCACACTCCCACTCGACTGAGTCCACTAAGCCCTGGCCCAGGAATGCAGCCCCCTTCTCCATTCATTCACAGCATGCCCCTGCCTTCCCTCACAACACGCTTTACATATGCAGTGCCCAACTCGCTGAACAAACATCCAAGATGGACAGCAGACAACTTCTGACTGTTTTATTGACCACTTAAATAGCTATTTAACTTAACAAGGTCCTGAAATTGGTGGGGGAAAAATTTCTAATATAATTATAAACCATGTAGCATTCATTTGCAAAGAGACTCTCCGTTATCCTTGTAACAAACAAAGAAACCAAAATTTGAATTCACTGTAAAACGCCACTTTTCTAAGATAAAACAAATATTAAGGGATTGTAGGTTATACAAGAAAATACTATTTCAGAATTTTTACTTTTCATGTTTTTCTAAATGTCATGTTGATATGAATGCCACTTGCAGTTCTTTGTAATTATCTGTGAAATTTACTAGCAATTTTTCCGTAAGAATCGCTTTAAAAATAAATCCTACACCATTTTTGTCTTGGACAGCTAAAAATGTTGGGTCTCACCTTATATTTGGTGGCCTTACTATGTTCTTACATTAAAAAAATAAAATAAGTGCAATGTACTTATTGTGTTCATATTGAATTGCTTTTGAGGTGGGATATGGGTATAGAAATTAATTACAGATGTAATTACATTAAAGTATCTTTAAAATAAGTACAATGTATAAACATGTATGTACACAATAAGTGCATTGTATCAAATGATTAATGATAAATGTTAATGATCAAATGATAAATGTTAGCACATAGTCACTTAATATAAAGTGGCGTCAAATGTGGATTATAACAGAATATTAGACTGTTTTATTAAATATAAAATGCTTTAAAAGTGACAATTATTTTGAACCATTAACTTTAAACATTTAACTTCTGCTAAAATATGAGTCCATTCCTGCAGTAAAACACTTCCTCCATCCTTTTTATCCTACCACATCAAAATTATTATGGAAAGAAGTCACATATTTTACCAATGGTTTGAACTGAAGTTAAAAATTATGGATTTATTTCTTACATACACGCAGCTTTTCACAAGACATTGACTGATGGACTGGAGTCATGTGGATTACTTGTGGATTATTGTGATGTTTTTATCAGCTGTTTGGACTCTCATTCTGATGTAAAAAATGTGAAGTAAGTCCTGAGAACAGCTCTTGCATCATTTGTTTGTATTATGTGCTACTTGGTTTGGTATTTTGTATCTAATGTAATGACACTCAGACATTTTTAGAAGTGTCTTGAGGGTCCAAATATACTTTTTGAGGCCACTGTGAGTGATTAAATTGCATATATTATTAATAAAATGGCTATGTCTTATTCAATTTTTAGCTTTTCGTGCATTCATTGTTAACCTCAATGCTACGTTTTAGGGTTTTTTTAGACCATGATGTAATCTAAGTAATGATCCTGCTCAGACCGCACTGTGTATCATACTCAAGGAGAAAACATTTCAATTTAGCAGCTCTGAATGCTTGAATGGCTATTGTTCTGTGAACAAATCCAAGTAGCGGACAGCATTCCTCTGAATGGCTTGCTCAGTCTGGTAAACTAAAAGCGTACTTTATTCCCTCTTCTCCACTTAGCATCCATGAGACTACTTCCTCAATGTTTGAAGCTCAATTCACTTTACATCATTGCCTAAACCACATTTTTCACGAGTCTGATGCCCCTTTTTTAACTTTCTTGTGTCTTTCGTTCTTGAGAATAAGGGTTCCATTCAGAGTCGAGCTCTATTATGAGACTGCCTTGGGAAGAGAGAGAGAGGTGTTTAGCATAAATGACAATCACAGTATCACAGAAAAGGGGCTTCAGCACTGAGACAAACACAGCTTTGGAGCTGAAATGACAAAAACGACAGGGGGAGATATATCTGTTTGCAAGAATTCACAGAATGGTTTAATTGGCTGGATGTTGTTGTGAAAACTCCCAACTGTATTAAACAGTTTTTTTTAACTATTCTCTCTCACTTTTGGTGATAAATAGCTGCAAGGAATTCACTGGAATGAAAAGACCACCTGGTGTGGGGGACCACTGAGGTCACTGAAAGCTTCAAGACTGCAGCTGTCAGATCAAAACCCAACCGGGAACTTGAACGTCAATCAAAAAAAAAAAAAAAAACCTGGGTGGGTTGTCAGGGTTGAGTGGCTCTTAAAAGTGTGTGTGTGTTCATTCTTTTACTTATTTGACTCCATTCCTAAATCTTTGATGACCATGCTCAGTTTATACATGAAAAAAGGGGTGCTCACACTACATTTTTCATTCCATTCTCTTCCATTTCATTAATTTTGCTGCACTCCAAAGTTGCAGTTTTGTAAACTCTGACCTGCAAAATTTGAAAAATCACTTGAAGATGTGGGAATAATGTAAGATTAAGACATCAAAGTGTGACTTCCTGAATTAGAAGAACACAAACTTTAAAGCTGCAACATTTCAAACTTCTAAAGTTTGCAACATTGCAGAAAAGTTGAGCAGATTATTTGTTTAATTGTTTTTTGTTTTGTTTTTTTGTACATTTTGGATTTTTTTTAATTATTTGTTAATTCAGACCCTGTTGTCATATCACAACAGTTGCAGTGTCCAAAGAAATTTAACATGCTTAAAGTGACTGCCCTTTATAGGGATGCACATAAACATAGGGATGCTGAAAAGGCTGTTAAGCCACAAAAAAAAAAAAAAAAAAAAACACACGTAAGCATCATAGTAAATAGAAGTAAACAGATTATGATAGTACTGTTGTATGAAGCACGAAGTAAATTCAGAAGTAATTTTAAAACCAAGCTAAATTCTTAATTGCATGGATTCCTATTGAATTTACTGGATTTTGCCAGCGTAAATTCACAGAACAGCAGTAAGTGTGATCGCACCTTTAGTCTGAAATCAACCTTTTGAGTCCATGTACATTCAACAGATGAGACAAGCAGAGTTTGCAGCTTTGTTAACATAACCTACAGTCTTTCTGGATGAACTGGGCCTCGTTTAAGCCTCCTGCTGTGGGAAATGTAAACGGTGAAACAGCCTGGCACTTACTTTTGATGAAGGTTTTGGTGAGATGCTCTGTTTACTGCTGATCTGAGAACAGATTGTGGTGACACTTTTGATGTATTGAATTGAGGTTGGAAAGAAGACACTGGATCAGTGTGAAAGGGAGCCTCTAACCACAGAAAATAAAGAACACACTTCATAAAGAACACACAGGCACAGCTGAATGTGGCAGGTCTGGCTTGTTATTGCCAAAGTGTAGTAAGCAAAGTTATAGTGCAGTATAAACATATGGAATGCAACCATTAATCTATTATAAATATAATTAGTTTAGACAACGAAGATGTCTTTTTTTTTTACACACAAAATCCCAAACAGACCACCTTTCTGTCCATATACAGCTTTGCATTGAGATTCAAAAATGGATCCTACACTGGTAGTAAGTGATGACGCAATGCATGTGTATGATCCCTGAACAGCTAAAAAAAAATAATAATAATATATTTTTTATTAATTTAAAAAATCATTAATTCATTCATTAGAAGGAAAAATGAAAGTAGCCTAATAATAATAATAATAATAAATAATATGAGATGTTCTCAGTCTTTTTTTTTTATTAGATAAGATTTTCTGAAGTGAACATAATAGTAAGCTTAATTCCATTTTAAAATTGGTTTTGAAGGCACATGTTGCATTTTAAATTAATATTTCATATGTCATGCTCATTTCATACTAATAAATATTAAAATAATATCAGATTCTTTATCATGGAAATAAACCATAATACGAAATATTAACAATATGAATACGCCAAATAAACATTCTGAAATTATTAAAGTAAGGAAACATAAAACAGAACGTTTTATCCACTTTCAGACAAAAGACAAATATATGTAACATAACTGTTATTTCAGAGCTATACACATCTAAATAATAATACATATGATAAATAAACCATTAACCATAAAATGGGTTGCTGGAGTAACAAGAGTGCTTAGATACGATTTGAAGTCCTGAGAGTTCAGGTTGTGATTCCGCTCCAGTCCAGTGAGTGGCGATAATGAGACGTACAATGAAGCTGAGGGCAAAATCCAAAACTCAGTTCGCAGTGCCCTCTAGTGTAATAAACTGATTATGAAAAATACATTTGATCCCTGCAGCTGAGATTGCAATTTGCGCTGTTTGTCTTGGTTCGTCCACTTTCCTTTCTGACAATCCGAGCTCGGTCCAGCAGCAAACACATGGAGCCCAGGCGGCAGCACACATCTGGGTGAGTACATGATCCTGCCAAACACCGAACAGTTTCCCTCGACGAGTAAAACAAAGACAATCTGCCCTTTAAACAAAGACAAGCAGCAAACTAATAATAACACATGCAGTCATTCAGCTGCTGTGGGACGAGTCTCCTTATGATTACACAGAACAGTACGGTGCCTGTTTGTTTGTTTATTATTGTTTCCGTGCATAAATAATATTTTGACGGTAAACTGTAGCAGACTCGCCATATCAAGCTGAGAGGATTCAGAAATGAACTGGTTTAATCCAGTTGTCTAGTCTCTTAGTAGTCGGACAACATCTTGATTATTATCTCATCATCTTCTTCAATATTTAATGTAATGTTGTCGTTCAAACCTCTGTTATTAGGATGTGTCAGCTAGTCTTATATAAGCACAAGTCAGTTATGTCATTTAACCACAATGTTTAAAGTGAATAGAAAGGAAATAAGTTTCTTTTCCCTGAGGGAGAAACTTAGATTGAATCTGCTTAGAAATTGCTCCCAGAAAATGCAGAGTGCACATATTAGACATTGTATTGTATGCTGTTTTATCACGACAGGATATCTGCATCCCATCCTGACAAAAAGGACCGTGATGAGTGCCAGTTCCTGACTGGACATGTGGAGTATTAAGTAAGATCCAACCGAGGAGACACTGCTTCAGACACACTGCCCTGCCTTAGACAAACAGGATTTGAACCCTGGGGTCACGGACTCTCCATAGCCAGAGGAGACAATTCTTCTGTGTTATTATCGGAAATGGCTAATAATAGATGACAAGAAAGCCAGAGCATTCTTTTGGCGAAGTCTTCTTGTGTAGCAGCCACAGCCGGAGAAGACAGTCGCCCTCGACTTTGGTAAAATATGTTTCACATGAATATGTTGGGAGATGATAAATATCTGCATTGATTTAAATGTATAGATGTTTAATGACCATGCCAATAATTAAATTTCAGGTAAATCATGATTCCCATAACTGAGCTGCGCTACTTTGTGGATACGCAACCTACGTATCGCATCCTAAAGCCATGGTGGGACGTGTTCACAGACTATTTATCGGTGGTAATGCTGATGATTGCAGTATTTGGGGGCACGCTTCAGGTCACGCAGGACAAGATGATCTGCCTGCCCTGCAAGTGGGTAGTTAACAAGACCTGTAGAAAGTATTTCAATGCCACATTTTCTGTGCCCTTGACCCTTGAGCCTCAAGGAATCCAGTACGACCTCGATCGCCACCAGTACAACTATGTCGATGCTGTGTGCTATGAAAACAAGCTTCACTGGTTCGCTAAGTACTTCCCATATTTGGTGCTGCTGCATACGCTCATCTTTCTGGCTTGCAGCAACTTCTGGTTCAAGTTCCCTTGGACAAGCTCTAAACTGGAACATTTTGTGTCTATCCTACTGAAATGTTTTGACTCGCCTTGGACTACAAGAGCTCTGTCTGAAACCGTCGTGGAGGAAAGCGACCCCAAAGCTCTGGTGAAAATGAACGGCTCCTTCGATAAGAAGGCTTCGTATGTGAGTGAAGACGTTGAGGCGAGCGTTCCCATGCTGTCGACGACCAGATCTCGTATAGAGCAAGGAATCGTGGACCACTCTGAGACTGGTGTCCTGGACAAAAAGGAAGGTGAACAAGCGAAGGCGTTGTTTGAGAAGGTGAAGAAGTTTCGAATTCACGTTGAAGAAGGCGATATAGTCTACCGACTCTACATCCGACAGACTATCATCAAAGTTGTGAAGTTTATTCTTATTATCTGCTACACTGGCTACTATGTCCACAATATTCAGTTCAGCGTCGACTGCAATGTGGACATCGAGAGTCTCACTGGTTATCGCATGTACAACTGTGCCCATCCTTTGGCCACTCTCTTCAAAATCTTAGCCTGCTTCTACATTAGTCTAGTTATCGTGTACGGGATGATCTGTGTGTACACGCTCAGCTGGATGCTACGGCGCTCTCTCAAGAAGTACTCGTTTGAGTCCATCCGAGAAGAGAGCAGCTACAGCGACATCCCAGATGTGAAAAACGACTTCGCCTTCATGCTGCATATGATTGACCAGTACGACCCCCTGTATTCCAAGCGGTTTGCGGTGTTCCTCTCGGAGGTGAGCGAGAACAAACTTCGCCAGCTGAACCTCAACAACGAATGGACTTTGGAAAAGCTTCGGCAGAGGATCACCAAAAACTCCCAAGAGAAGCTGGAGCTCCACCTGTTCATGCTCAGTGGGATTCCAGACACGGTCTTTGACTTGGCGGAGTTAGAGGTCCTGAAGCTTGAGCTCATCCCTGACGTCACCATCCCACCAATCATTGCCCAGCTTACTAACCTCAGAGAGATGTGGCTGTACCACACACCAGCCAGAATAGAGGCTCCAGCTCTTGCATTTCTGAGAGAGCACCTGAAATCGTTGCACATCAAGTTCACTGACATAAAGGAGATTCCTCTGTGGATCTACAGCTTGAAGAACTTAAGCGAGTTGCACCTTACTGGGAACCTTAGTGCTGACAACAATCGCTACATCGTCATCGACGGTTTGCGAGAGCTGAAGCGACTCAAGCTTTTGAGACTGAAGAGTAACCTAACAAAGCTGCCTCAGGTGGTCACGGATGTTGGGATGCACCTCCAGAAGCTGTCCATCAACAACGAAGGCACCAAGTTGATGGTGCTCAACAGTTTAAAGAAGATGGTGAACCTGTCCGAGCTGGAGCTCGTCCGCTGTGATCTGGAGCGCATACCTCATTCCATCTTCAGCCTGCACAATTTACAGGAGATCGATCTTAAGGACAACAACCTGAAAACCATTGAAGAGATCATTAGTTTTCAACATCTTCATCGACTTGTTTGTCTGAAGTTGTGGTATAATCAGATTGCATACATACCTATTCAGATAGGTACTTTGGTCAACCTGGAGCGCCTCTATTTGAACCGCAACAAGATTGAGAAGATACCACATCAGCTCTTCTTCTGCCGGAAGCTGAGGTTTCTTGATCTGAGCCATAACAATCTGACTGACATCCCTTCAGATATAGGAACTCTACAGAACCTTCAGTCCCTTGCTGTAACTGCCAATAGGGTAAGTCACGTTCAGGATAAATGTAGTTTTGAGTTTTAATTTTATTTTTATTTCTGTTTTGCATTTACATTTTTTGTTTGTTTTTGTTCTGTTCTATTTTTGGTACTTTTGGGTTATTATTATTACTATTTGATTATTTTATATTCAAGGCTGCCAATGTTTGTTCTCTACCTGTTAATATCAGCGTTGAAAATGTATTTCGTATTTTCATATATAATGCAGTTTCTGTGTTTTAATTACAACATTCCATGTATCAAAACAAAAATTAATATTAATTTGTGGACATAGATAGATAATAAATAGATAATAAATAATACAACTGGTTCAAGAAAAAGTGCTACTGCTTTATGATGAGATGCAAGCAGAAGTACATTCTTTGTAAATCCTGTTAAATTAATAGTAATGTTGATTGTTCTTTCACTCAACTTGGTTTTCTGATCTCTCTGCTTTTATTTTTCCTCATAGATTGAGGCACTCCCCCCTGAGTTGTTTCAGTGTAAGAAATTGCGAACACTGAACCTCGGAAACAACTGCCTGCAGTCCCTACCGTCACGGTTTGGGGAGCTCACCAGTCTGACACAGCTGGAGCTGAGGGGAAACAGGCTGGAAGGCCTTCCTGTAGAACTTGGGGAGTGCAGATTGCTGAAGAGGAGCGCTCTAATTGTGGAGGACAGTATTTTCAACACTTTACCTTCAGAGGTCAAAGAGCAGCTGTGGAGAACTGACAAAGAGGCTTCTTGAAGCAGATGCATGAACCTTAGAGCACTTGCCTATGTGAAGATTTTAAATGGCGTGAGTTAAATCCAGATAATAGAAAATTATACATGTTTGTTAAATATTTCAGGGTTCATTAAAATGTTTCCTGAAAGACAAAAGGGAAGAAGTAAGTATTTCACATTATGGCTTGTCTTGTTTTATTATAACAGACAGCCATGGCATTTCTGTTGATAGACACTGAGGAGTGAGCAGATCAAATTTTACATCAGGATTAAGGTGCTGTTCATTTTTTGCCTTAATATACACAACACTATTCAGTTATGTATTTTATTATAAACATTATGACTACTTTTTATACCAGTGTTACTGTGTAAGTGTCTGTGAAATCATGGTTGAAGACTTCAAATTCAACCCAATTAGGGTTTACAGTTTTTACAGTTTACTGCTAAAATACCACTTGTTTATTTGAAATTGTTTGGCAAAGCTATTCAAATTGCTCCATATTAATATGTGAATAACTGATTAATATCTTCTAAAACTTCGAGAGCACTACATAACTTTGTAATGGTTGTTTATATAAACCCTACATGTTACCCAGCACAATATTATGCTGTACAGTCTTTTTGACATATTGATAAGTCATCGGTTGCATGAATCATTTTCCTTTTTAAAGGTTTAGAAAGATGCATAATTCAGTATTCATTAACTTTTACCCTATTGTAACTTATTATTGTCTACAGTCATCTTAAAATCCTTGTCTTTATTGGAAGTTTAATAATGTGTGTTAACTGATTATTTATGGTTGCACAAATAATTTTTGATGTGTGCATGTTTGCAGCATTTATTTAGTTGATGCAAAAACGAAAGCTAAGTACTTTTACAAAATATAGATAGTGATGTCTGTATCACTATCTACATGTATTTCTTTTGTATAAATGCATAGCAGTATTATTACTGTATTACTTTTTCTACGAAAGTTAGAAAAAGCCTTGAATACGTTATACCTTACAAATACAGCACCTTATTTTCACCTGTCTGCTCACTTTTCGAAATGCCTTGAGAATTATCAATGAATAATTTGTAATGAACAGATCACCCTTTGTAAAGGTAGATTATCCATTGCATTCATTTGAGAGACATGTAAACATACACAGTGAAGTAGACTAGAACTCTCGACTTTGCACTAAATGTTTTCTGTTCCTGTTACACTCATGTCATGTTGCTCTCGTGACAGCGCACCACTAAGAAGACAATCAGACATTTAGTAAAGTGTTATGTATGTGTGCAATGCAGTTTTGACATTGATTGAATTACAATTTTGAGTGTGTGATCCAGGTTAATACTTCATGTTACTTGTTTGCTTTGTGTAGGATTAACAGCTGTTTTGTCTCACCATTGTAATAGCCATATTCGATTTGTTGATATGTTAACAAACTTGTTACTGTTGATCGGTTATAGAACATAGCTTGCATGTTTACCTCAAGTATGAAACAGTGTAGAATTTTTAAGCTTGTTTGTTTGATTCTTCCTTGTATACACACACATTGGAAACTAAGCTAATAGAATTTCAGAAGTTACTCAGGTAAGTGCCGTTCAACTTTGTACATCTAAAGCTTGTCAAACTTTTTTTAATGTCAGTGTTATTTTTAACCAATATTACAATGTTTCCAGTGTTCACATGTTTGTACCCATTTGATATACAGTATTTATGGTTGACTTGATTATTTGTATTTAATAAATCCACTATTGTTTCCTTTTTTATTTTATTTTTTGTTTGTTTGTTTTGCAAAGTAAATGTAAAATAGAAATTAAGTAAATGCTACAAAATGTATCAAGCCATACAGAGTGAATAAACACTCGGTTTTCTTAGTGTGTCAATAAAAACCACTGGAAGTAGTTTAGTAATTGTGTCGATTATTTTATATATATATTATTTTTTAATAAAGAATAACTGGATTTAAATTTTTCAGCTTTATATGCTGTTGTAAACACTACAATAGTAACAGGTTACTAAAAATATTTATTCAACATAATTATCGTTACTGTTAAAACTGATCCTATTTATGCACTAAGCTAAATGGGAACCAATGTTTTATCGTCATTCAGTTGCGTCGGACGGTAATCAGTGAAACACTCACTGAAGGCGGTTAGCTTGCAATGCTTGACTGTAGTATGTTTTAGAAGATGGTAAGATTTCTCTTTAATTCCCTATGAATGCTGAACTTTGCGAGAACAAATTTTTAGTTTTGGTTATATACTGTATTGTATAGAATACATTAGTTTAACGCTTTATCTGTTTTATGTTAGTATTGTAGTGGAATACTCTGGCCGAATTACAGTTAGGAAAAGCATTTGACATTCTGTATTAGTCTTTGAGATATGAAATAATTATTTGGATTCTAAATTGGCTATTATTGCTCATATTAATAATTTTTCTAATTATTATGTAATTCTACTTTATTAATGAGCTGAACTCACTTATCTCACTTGTCACGCAGGCTGTTACTCTGCACACAGACCTTGGTGATATCAAAATAGAGTTGTTTTGTGAGAAGGCCCCGAAAAGCTGTGAAGTAAGACACCTCTTTCCAACACACAGACGCGTATTTTGAAATGGCGATATCAATTTTTTTTTTTTTTTTTTTTTTTTTTTTTCTATACGTTAATTCTCTTTTTTTCCTTCAGAATTTTATTGCACTGTGCGCTGGTGGGTTTTACAATGGATGTATTTTTCATCGAAACATAAAGGGTTTTATGGTCCAGACTGGAGACCCAACAGGTAACTGATAATGGATTTCTTTTCTAAGTCTCACAGCTTTAGTTTTAGCTTGTAAAGTTGTAAAATGAGTGAATGCTGTTTAACCATTTCCGGTCAAGGTTTATTTGGTTGAATTATTAAAGTTATGTTTTTTGCGCAGGTACAGGCAAAGGAGGGACCAGTATTTGGGGAAGAAAGTTTGAAGATGAATTCAGTGAACATCTGAAAGTATGTATTGATATTAAAGTAATTTAATATTTAAGTGGTTTGTGTGGGGACAAAATATCACATCATTCTATGTTTTAAGAAAGCGTCTGATTAATCATCTAGTCTGTGCAAAAATAACTAACATCCACAGAATCCGGCACTGTAGTTAATTATGTCTGGACCAGACTGACTTACAGTGCAATTTAAACATCTTTTTAGTCTGATCTAACTTAATCTCCCTTTTAATTTCTGTCTAATGTAGCACAATGTCCGCGGTGTGGTGGCCATGGCCAATAATGGACCAAACACAAATGCATCACAGTTCTTCTTCACATATGCAAAACAGCCTCACCTGGACATGAAGTACACAGTTTTTGGAAAGTAGGTTTTTTTTTTGTTTATGACCTATCTTTTGCTTGTGTGTTTTATTTATTTTTACATTTATTTTTTATGTATTTCTTATATGTGATCGATAGTTCAAATAATAAGATAATAATTGTTTGTTTTTAATGCTATTGTAATTGTATTGATGGTAATGAATTGTAACACCAGCTCATTCTTTGTTACAGAATTATAGATGGACTAGAAACTCTGGATGAACTAGAGAAACTCCCTGTGAATGAAAAGACTTTCCGTCCTCTTAATGATGTCCGTATTAAGGATATTACTATCCATGCCAACCCATTTGCTGGTTGATTGATTTCATTTCGAAATTTCGCAATGCCTTGTTTTGTAAAAATAAATATTTTGTGTGTTGTTTCTTTTTCTCAGTTTTGAGCTGTTTCATAAATTTGTAAACACTGACTTGCCTCTGTTTACCCCATAATCTTACACATTGGGTTTTAAATGTATGGTATTTTAATAAAAAAATAAATAAATAAGCCATTGTACTTAAATATTTTCACTAAGTTGATAAAAATGTTTTCTGAAGTGGTTTCTATATAATTTGTATTTTGCATTGTCTTTGAATGAACTACGATTTTGAAAGGCAAAAATTAGGACTACAATTTTGAAATTGTTATGACGCTAGTGACCCGGATGTTTAGGTAAACACACTCGTTTCAAAGTACCTTTCACTGAAATCCGCAACAGTCAGTCTGATTATAAAAATACAGATATACTCTGACCGACTTCTAAATACAGATATATATATGACCGACTTCATTTGGAAATAAAGTAATGGACTGAACCCTTATTTTACTTCATTGTACCTTATTGCTCTTATTGTACGTACACAGTGACGTAACTGTTGACGTAAACTCGTTCACGTGAGCGAAAGGAAAAATAAAAGTTGAGTCACTCAAGAGCTTTGAGTATCATATGAATCGAAATGGCAACTCCAGAAGCGTTCAAAGTAGGTTGAGCCCACTGATCTATAATAGAGAATTGATTATATATTGATTCAGTGGTCGAGCCCCGTTTACACTCACAGAATTTCATAATTTCTGCCTGAGTGCACATGAAGCTCAATCACACTGATATACTGGTTGCGTTTGAATCTCACTCTAACTTTAAACATGATGATTTGGCGTTTTAGGTTGGCTCTTTAAAGGGCAAAGTCACGCTGATCACCGGCGCGAGTTCAGGGATAGGAGCGGGCGCAGCGCTGCTGTTCTCCAAACTCGGCGCTCAGCTGGCGCTTAATGGACGCGATGTGGACAACCTCACCAAAGTCGCCAAAGAGTGCGAGGCGTGTGGGGCAGTTAAAGTAAAACACACTGGAATCTCTTCAGACTGTTAAATACCGTCTCAATGATGTTAATAGGCTTTAATGCTTCACATATAAATGCTCGTCTCCCTATGGCTCCTGTCCAATGTGTTTAGCCCTTATTAGTGCCAGGAGACTTAACAGATGAGGACACTGTGAAGAGGACAGTGGAAGAGGTCATCGCTCACTTTGGGAGGCTGGATGTCCTCATCAACAGTGCAGGAATCCTCGCCATGGGCAGTATAGAGACAACAGACGTGGCCCAGTATGACAAAATCATGTCTGTCAATGTCAGGTAAAATATTATTTAACTTAGGGAATTTGCAATGGATTCAGTAACTCAGGGGTTTTCACTTAGATGCTGCAAATATGATCTCCCTTGTATGAGGGACTCCAATCCCACAACACAAAATGTAAAAAGATGTGTAGTTTCTTGTTTATTATCTAAAAATATGAAATATTTTAAATACGTTTAATATTATAATAATGTTTTTTTTAGTTGCTTTATTACATTTTCCTACTTATTTTAGTACTGAACTGTTAAATGTATTTTTTATTTCCTTTTTTTTTACATTATTTTTTTCCCTAAACATTTCATGGATTCTATAGCACACCCTTGCGCCCTGCTGGATGCAATAGATAATCATTTAAAGATGTGGGTATTTGACTTTATAAGGACAGGTAGACAACATTTGACACATTTTCTTCCCTTTTAGATCGGTATATCATCTCACTCATCTCTGTGTGCCTCATCTCATAAAAACGAAAGGCTCGATTGTGAATGTGTCCAGTGTAAATGGGCAACGATCAGTGAGTTTGATGAGTTTATACATCATACATCAGTACCAAATGAACCATGAAATTTATAAATATTAAATAAGTGCTCATTGTGTTATTCTTGTAGTCCCTGAATGATCATCCTAAACATTTTCTGTCCATTATAGTTTCCTGGCGTACTTGCTTACTGCATGTCCAAATCAGCCATCGACCAGTTCACACGCTGCGTTGCTCTTGGTAAGGTATCTCTATAATATCTCTATGATATCTAGAATGTCTAATGTTATTTACAGAAAACCAGAGCTATTTGTCTTGAGTCAAAAGTTTTCAAACAAGTGTTTTCTCATCTCATCTTAATTGTAGAGTTGGCATCAAAGCAAGTACGTGTCAACTCAGTTTGGTAAGTTTCATTTTGTCATTTTACATTTTATGCGCCATAGAATTGTTACATTGAGGTAATACAAATGTTTTGTCTTAACAGCCCAGGAGTAATTATAACAGAAGTTCACAAGCGTGCAGGACTTGATGAGGACCAGTATGCTCAGGTGATGAATTAAGATCAAATGCTTTATCTAATTTGACCATAATGCATGCTTTTAAATAACACGTCGTGTATTTTCTGCTTTGCTCCAGTTTCTCGAGAAGTGCAAGGTGACTCATGCTCTCGGCAGACCAGGTGAAGTAGAGGAAGTAGCTCATGCTATCGCCTTCCTGGCATCTGATGCAGCAACATTTATAACAGGTGTCAATCTTCCAGTGGATGGAGGTCGGCATGCTATGTGTCCACGGTAAAGCTCGATACAGCTCTGTCATAGTTATGTATCGTAATAGCAAAGAAATAAAGTTGGAATCGATCTGAATGTTGATTTGATGTGATCTTATTTTTACATAGCATAATGAACATTAACAGAAATAAGTGCACATTTCATGCAGTATCTGCAATTGTTTATTAGTGAGTCAGCAATTTTCCTACACCAGAATTTTCCAAAATTCTGGCATGTTTACACAGATGGAAGCATGGAAACATTTATTACAGACCAAGAGTTGCGCAATAGTGTTCAAATACATCAGTCTTAAAATGAGGACATTATAAATTAGCATTCAAAACTGAAATATGGTCTGATCAGATTTACTTTAACAATGTATTTTAATCTTTACAAAAGATATGACAGCCAAATGATAACACAGCAGCATTCAACTCAATACATCTCCCCTGACCTGCAATATGAAAAAAGAAACTGACATTAAACCTGACTTTGACTGTACATTTATCTATCAGTGGACACTTCATTTAGTTCTTGTAATTTAGTGTATTAATTTACAGCAGTGGTTCTCAACCCTTTTGACTCAAGAATTTAAGTACCTATAAATTACGTACGTCTGGTAATAAATAAACTCAAAAACATAATGAGTTAGTTTCATGTTGAAAACTATTATTTTTGTGTTTTGTATAATTTCAATTGATCTTAATATAACTACATTTAAAATAGGTTAATACCTAAAGCCCATTCACACCAAGACCAATAACTATAAAGATAACCATAATGATAACTATTTTAGTGTCCACACCAGCGTACAATAATGTTGTTTATTATAAACACGTGCTGTTGTTCTGTCATCGACTGCTTTGAATGCTCACGCTCTTTAAAACTGAATGCATTCTGATTGGCTGTCAGTGTTTTTATCGTATGTCATCTGAAAGTGATTCTGAGGAACTATATCTTTTATCATTATTGTTATAATTATCGTCCTTGCAGTGAACGGGCCTTTACTGGGGCCCCCTAGTGGACCCTGACCTCCTGGCTGAAAACCACTTTTATACGGAATTGTGTCTTCAAGACAAATTGTGTCTACGTCATGTATATTAATATAATTTATTTAGACGTTAATATGAGTTTATAGTCCTTCAAGCAAACTGCCTTCGTTGGCATTATCAAAACTGTTTTTCCCATGGATCTGCTTCAGGTGTTTACGGAGAACTGGTTTATGTGCAAACACCATGTCGCAGTAATTACAGCGATGTGGTTTGTCCCCACTGTGAAGGTTCAGGTGGTCCAGCAGCGAGCACTTCTGAGTAAAAGTCTTTCCACATATCTTACACTGGAAGGGTTTGATGCCGGCGTGGACACGCATGTGCCGGTGCAGGTTTCCTTTCTGGGTAAATGTCTTTCCACACAGGAGGCACATAAACAGCTTGTGCATCTTCAGATGGTTGGCGTAGTTCTCAAGCTGACGGAACACGCGAGCACATTTAGGGCACTGGTGGTACCACTGCATACCCTTATCGGCATTCCTTGAGCATCCCCAAAGATTCCCCTTCCCAGAGCCGCTGGGTCCAGGCGGAGACAGCGAATATTCAGCTGTGGGGTTGATGGCAATTTCTGTAGCTCGGGTTTCCACTGTGGAGTTTATCAGAGAGTGTTGTGGCTCCGGGGAACGCAGTGTTGGCGAGCGACTTGAGCGACTCTGGAAGTTATCAGGCATTCGCTCATCTATCGACTCTACCTTAACAATGCTAATGGGACTTTCCTCTCCTCTGCTGTTGCTCTGAGAGTTTCTAAACCCAGGCGGAGACTTGGGCTGTATGATCACATCATCATCATCATCATCCTCATCATCAAAGTCATCTTCTCCATCATTGTCCACCTCATCCTCTTCAACACATACTGTCTCCACAGCTGGCTGGCCACGCTGAGCGTTGAAGTCCGATGGCTGTCGGGATGATGCACGCTCGTCTTTGACCTCGTGTGGTTTTATGAATTTATTTAGAGCTTCGGTGCACTGCTCTACAATATGACCCATCTGTAGAAAACTAGCAACTGTTAAATAGTGTACTAATTCCAGCTCTGGAAACTCCAGTGTCCCAGTATAGCAGGACAGAAGAAGCTTCTGTCCAACTTCTGCATCCTGCTGTGTAGATATCTGTACTTCATGTGAGTCCTGAAGGACAAACTGGTCTCTAAGGAAAGGGGAGCCAGCAGCAAAGACCACTTTGTGTCCAGGCACTTCCAAGTCATTGATGCGGACCACAACATCACAGAAACGTCTGTCTCGACGAAGAACATCCATCTTTTGAAGCATGGAGTCCCCGAATGTGGGAAAGTTGAACTGCAGTATCACCCCGTCCTGAGCCATGGTGCACTGTTAAATATACACAACATAACAGATTTAAACTTAGTATAATAACCATGTAATATATGCCTATCTGTAATTGTCTAGTTTACAAACACACGTGTTTAGCTAAAACGTAATAACACCTAATTATACTGATATTTAGATGTAAATGGTGGTCTGTATTTTCTAATAGCACAGATGTTTTAAGTGTGCACGATGGTGTTAGTGTTAGTGTGGTTAGTACAGGCCTGGAAACTGTACAGAGCTAAACCAGAAACATTGGATGGACGACTGTAAAGAATGGAGAAAAAACTGACGACGAAGACACGTCGTCACAGGAATGAGGTGAATATAAGTGTTTATTTAAAATATGAATACCTGCAGCAATTTGCTTTATTTTCTGTCTGGGTGTTTTGTTGTCCTGGGATGAGCATACAGCGCCTGTGTGTTTAGTGTGTGGCTTGAGACGGAAAAGGATGTGCCGACTTTCCCGATTGGTCGGCGAAATTTAAAGGGGCAGGACACAAATACAGGTGGCTAATTGTGAAAACCCTTCTATTCGTGTCGTCTGTATTAAGATTAATTTGACTTTTCTTAACGGCAGATAGAGAGATTTATTCACAGTTAGACCGTACAGTAAAATAGGTCATCCAGCATATGCAGTTTTTTTGGAACCGTTTAATATTGCACTAGTACACTTTATTGTTGTTAGTAGTATTGGTAGTAGTATGTTTTTTTTGTTTAGTTTTTTGGAAACCACTTGAATATTAAACATTGAAATTGAAATGTACTATTGCTTTTGTAATAGTAGTATTTGTTGTTGTACTATTTCTTGATCTTTAGAGAAGGCGTTCAAGGTTTCATATTACTTACGACAGTTCACTTTTCCGTTCATGCTGTCTTTGTGGAAACCACTTATATTACAATAGTAAAATAGTATGTTACAATTACAATTATTATTATTATTATTATTTGTAATATTCCAAAATAAATAAAAAAAAACTGCATGAATGACTTTCGCAAGTGATATGAATCCCTGAAAGCCAAAATTGCACTCTAGATAATTACATTATTAATAATAATAATAATTAGTAATTGTTTAATAATAATACATGTACAATTTTAATGTAATATGTGTAATAATATAATATAATAATGTGTTATTACATATAATACGCAAATTATTATTTCTAGAGTGCAATTAAGGCTGTAAACGTCCACTTTTTTTTGTTTGGTTTTTTTTCTGTTTTTTTGTGGAACACACGTGAATATGAAAAAAGGACATAAAAATGATAATGATGAAGATGATGCTCTTAAACAAAACCACTTTGCTTAAGTCTTGCCACAAGGAGGCAGTGTTGTACAAAGGAAGCGAGTTGTGCGATTTTATTTTTAAGTTATATCATTGATAATTGTCTGTTAAGTAAGTTATACATTTACAGTACAGCAGTATTTGAGATTGTTGTTATGGGGCTTTTGACATGTAAAAACAAATAGTTTTGAGAGATTTCTACTGAATGGAAGGATCACGATATAGAATAGCAGCTGAAGACAGAAACCCTCTTCATTTGCCAAAGGCAGTGGTAAGACACCATATCACTTTTATTGTCAGTAATATAGCCCAGTAGGCCGCAGCTTGTAATGGCGTTTGTTACAATAATAATGCTTGTGGTTCACAAACAATGGTAAGGCAGAAAAAAAATCAACTGGTTTTTCATAAGTCACTTATGGACAACAGAAACCAAACAAGAGTCTGTGGCCGATCAGTTTAAAGTTTATTGTAAATGCTTCATTGTATGTATCAGTATCTGCACAATGGTTTAGATGGAATAATACACTGGGTGCTAGAGATGAGCTGGGACTCTAAACATTTCACACACCTTTATTTGTCAGATGTGCACTCCACATCCATAGTCATTAAAAGACAATGACAAAAAGTAATGTGAATTATGAATGCCCCATATTGAAAACTGCATAACTGAATGTGATTTCCGATGCTCTCATCCAAACAGAAGTGTCACATTTTCATTATTCAAGCTAAATGTCTGTAGATGTGGTTAGATAAAATTCTACTAACCATATCTATAAAGACATTTCATTCAGTATTATTTCAGATGTAGTATAGTGTTTCACTCAGCACTGAGAATTCAAAATAAATTCTGGTTTTCAAGTAATAGATATATAAATCTGACTTCTGTAAGATCGCTAAAATTTACTGAAAGTGCTTAAGTAGTTTTATTCCTGGCAGTAATAGAGGAATTTATCAGAGCAAACCAAAGTAAAGGCTCTTGTTTACAAGGACCCTGATGGGCTGGGACTGTAGTAGTTGTTTCACCCAGAAAGCTTTACAAAAGCAAGACATCTGACACTACAGAGGTTTGGTGTCAGGGCTTTTTCGGTCATCGTTCTCAAAGTGAGGCTGTCTTGATTTCGTCCTTTGGCTCGGTTTCTCACACTGTGACCAGACAGGTTCAAATCCCCATCCACAGCTACATATCATTTTTCTACCACCGTCCCTAAAACTAGCTGGCCTACTTCATTCAGGAAATCAGCTAGTATCGTATGTATTTAGTTTCACTGTGTGACTTTCGGTCTGTGCTACTCTTAAATGACCCGCTCTATTGCGACTCGCCTTACAGAATCAGACCTAAAGAAAGTGAAGAAGAAATAATATCAGTGAAAAGAAATGCAAGACATTCAAATAATTATGAGAGAATGTGAAGATGTAAAGTCTTATAGTCCTATATGATGAAAAAGAGGTGGTAGAAAAAAATCAAGACAGCTGACACGTCACTACTTTGTAATATCTGACATTTTTATTCACTTTTTGGCGAACAGATTTTGATGAACAGATCACTGAGAATAGTCTTGTGATATCTTGTGATAAGTGTATCCACTGATAAAGCACAAGAATATAGTTGTGAGCCAGACTCACTTTTTTCGTTCTTCGATCTGTTCAACTTCACTGGATTCATCCACCACTTTTCCATTTACCATGGTCTGGGTGACCACCTTCACAATCTTCCTGGTTCTCACTTCAGGTTCTTCTACAAAAGGCAGAAAAAACAATGCTATGAGCATTTTAATTCTCATAGAGAATTTGCTATTATGCTACTGCAGTTTCTCAAATGCTATTTTTAGGAGATCACTTCACTATAACTAATTTATTGTGCCGAGTTACACTGTCAAAGAGTTGTTGACAACTAAAATATAAGTAAATTTAATGATACTGTTGTAGGGCTAGTTGTAGCTCTTTTTACTTCAGTGAACATTTCTCATGTGGCTTTATTTTTTAAAATAATGCAAACATTTTAAACATTTCCACCATTTTCGCCCAGGAAAAATATGTCAAGTTCACTGATTAGCAGAGAACAAGTTACAATGGAAACCAATCATAAAACAGACTGTCAGCAACTTAAACAATGCAATAATTATATTTTTAAAACATTAAAAAACTGTAAAAATGTCATGTACAATATATCAAACCATTGTTTTGGTCAACAAACGTTTTTAGTAAAAATTCAGTTATTGTATTAAAACTTGCCTAAACCGACATTTTAGGTTAAAATCTTACATATTACATATTGCACTACGTACTGCATTGTTACACTTTTCTGAATGTATGTCAGTGTTGTTTTATCGTCTTTGCTTATTTAAAAGCTGTGACAAAATATGATTATTTGTACCATATTTTTAGGCTTATCATAGTTTGAATAACACAATATTAATAATAACAAAATATTCAAGAGGATTTTGTACTAGATGTTTGAAAAAATACAAAATACAAAACACTGCTCAAGCATTTTATTCAAATAAATACCAGTCTCCCCTATTAGTATTAACATTTTAGCCTACAGTATTTGCATATTTTCAAAAAACAAAACTGAATACATCTTTAGTTTTATAGTCTTAGAACTATCCATTCAGAACAGACTTACTTTTAGGAGAGGGTGTCTCTTTTATCCTGAAAAACAAAAAGGAAACATGTCACAACTAATTGCATATATCAGAAACGCTTCCTTCATTATCTGAGTATACTTAAGGAACTGTAGTGTGTCAAAAGAAAACAGCATTTTTCAGCTTTGAGAAACCTCTCTGGGTTCTTACACTTCCTCTCCATCCAGCAGCCTCCGGTAGGTGGCGATCTCCAGCTCCAGATTCTGTTTGATTCGCAATAACTGCTCGTAATCGGTTTTGATTCGTTGCATGTCCAGGCGCAGCTGTGAGAGTTCGTCCTCCAGCTGTGTGAGCGTGCCCTGAAGACGCTCGATCTCAAGAGTGTACTTCTGATTCGTCTCTCCGAGGTTCCCCTCCAGAACACCAACCTTAGGTGAGCCATAGCATTCAGAATGTTTTCAATCAGCTCAAAATACAGTATGTAAGACTGTAGTATGATTATCATTATTAGAGATGAGCACCATCAAGAATGAACTTCTTTGTACAATGTCTGATCTATAACCAGCATGTGTGAACTACTAGCTGAACAACCTGCTGAAAGCTCTTTATCACCTGTCCAGGCCATGAGGATGCAATGTGTTTTTAGACTGTCATCACATGTATACAGAGTGATATTTTTATATGGGAGTAAACATATATGGTTGTTGTTTGCAGGAGGATGAACAGCAGATGGAGGGGACTGCGGTTTCCTGTGCTGAAGAGGTAACCTTGACACGTTCTCTGGATATTTGATGACAAACTATAGGCAAAATTATCGCAGATCTAATTAAAAAACAAAGTCCAAAAAAGGTAAAAAGAAAAACACTGCAAGAATATGATGCCTCACGCAGCTCACTGACATATTCATTGACCTTTAACTACAGGATAGAGCATTTGACTGTTTGAAGAATGTTTATCCAAAAAGATTTACAGATGAGTAATATAACATAAGCAATTTATTGTAAGAAGGCTGGGAAGATGTGTTTTTTTCCATTCCCTCTCGACTTCAAGCAATTCAGTCTTGCGCACTCTACAGGAAATTTGGAAAAGGAACTTTATCCTTAATAGAAGTAACCAATTTGTCTGGAATCTTTGGTATTATCTTGTATATAAACCTCTCAAAAAGAGACCGTTTTCCATTTTTCCAGGGGTTTAAAGTCTGATTGCAACAGAAGAACATATGAGATGTATCGTTTTCAAACAGGGGTCATCTAATTTTTATTTTATTTTATTTTATTTTAGGCCAAATTGCTAATGCATAAAGACTTGTGTAAAGTGTTAATCTCAGATACATATACACTGTCAGCCTAACAAATAGATAATTAATGATAAATAAATATTTTCCAGATAATATTTTAATAATTTGGTTTATCGATTCAGGAAGTCAGGCCAATTATTTCATTTATTCAACATAAATATCATCAACAAAAAAAATATATTTTGTCAATTAAAAAATATAAACAATAAAACATGAAAATGAGGATCATTGTATTTGGGGCTCCTTGGCATCATGACGTTTTCAAATCCACTGTCATACTTCATGAACATACACTGAAAATACAGTAGAAGTTTTTGACAGATGTTTGTGAAATATCTGTGAAAAAAAGTGTCCTTTTGATAATATTTGTTTAATTGACTGACTACTGAAAATATATTTTTTTTAATATAAAATCTACTTTAAAGCATCTTCACTATCTAAACAACTGGAAAAGTTGAGAAAAACAAAGAAAAGGGAAGAATTGGTAGACTTTCCTGGAACGTATGGAATGCAACAATCCACAATGTTCTCAAGCAAACACTTTCATCTGTATTAACTGGTTACTTCAGTTGCTACTTGATTTGTCTCAACAGGAGTAAAAGTCATGCTTTTACCAACTGTACTGGACATTTCACAGACAAACTGCAGCGTTTTTAGGATAAAGGTTCATTCATGTCACCTGTTTGCGCAGACTGTCCAGTTCCACCTCCAGCGCCTGCAGGAAGCGTCGTCTTTCATTGAGTTCACTCTGAGCACATCGCAGAGCCTCGTTACTCTCCTTCACCTCCGACTGCACGGTCTCCAGCTGTCACATACACACACAACACCACACAGAACACATATTCGTTTAAACACACCTGTGTTTGCAGTGAAATCAGCAGTCTATAAATAGCTGATTCAGGTGTGTGGAGTCTGTGTTGGATTGTACAGTGACCTTCTTCAGATACCACATCTCAGCATCCTCTTTATTCTTGCGTGCGATGCTCTCGTACTGCACCCTTAGCTCTGCCATGATGGCTCCGAGGTCTGGGCCCTGGGCTGCGTCCACCTCCACGTTCACTTGCTCGTTGGCTAGACGGGACTTCATTGTGTTCTTCTCCTTTATAGAGACAGATGAGTCATTTAAAATCTCACCACAGAGTATATGCACACTTGAGCACTTAACATGTGTGAATTGCATTAGATCACAAAATCCATAATAGAAATACTAACCGATTGTATTTAATATATCAGCAGTGTATCTATTATTTAAAATCTAACAAACATATTTTTTTGTGAAGTATTTTTGAAATGTGTATTTGTGTTATGTTTCTTTAAGGCAATACACTATAGGCACAAACATTGTTTTTCATTTACTTGTCAATTTTTTAAATTCATTTGCATATTTAAACATAACCTTTCAGAAACCTTGCATGTAATACAAAAAATGTGTGCAGTTCTTAACTGGGCAAGTATAGTGATATCTACATTGTTTTACCTTACTCACCTGTGTCTTGTTTTAAAAATAAATGCCACATAAAATTTATATTTTGTCCATACATTTTTGATCATTTTTGTACAGTTGCCTGTTTGTGCACTTAACATTTTGCAGCTGCTCATTGTAAAGTGATTAAATTGTTTAGGGTTAAATGCTACATTTGATTGGAGCCACACCTGTCAGACCAAACACTTCTTCACCTACTCCATATGTTTGTACACCTGGGTGTGTGTGTGTTAATTTGTGTGTTTTACACACTAATTACTCTACATATCAATCTAAAGAAAACAGTTTGATTGAAGGGTGTTTCTATATCTGCAGCACTAAAAGTCTTGATGTGTATCTAAATGGCTACTGTAATAAATAAGGCATGATCTTGCTCAAAAATATCTATGTAATAGTATAGTCTGATTAAAATTATTTTCACTATATGTTTATCTGCTTATTACATTTTTTATATTGTTGAAAAAGTGGTTAGACTTAGGGTCGGGTTATGAGCTCAAATATATATAAATATATATGCATTTATATACAGGATTCACAAATCTGTGCATGTAAATACTTTTTAGTTGCTGTTAATATTTCCATATTGTACATTACGTTCAGCATATAAATATGCACAAATGTATTCTACCTATGAATATCAATGAGGTCAACCTGAATAATGACTGTTATTTTTTAATAATTTCTGTTATGTTTTTGTGTCAGTTGTGTTTAACCTCTTCATGGTTCTTCTTGAGGAAATAGAGCTCCTCTTTCAGACTGTCCAGGTCTCCTCGAAGGGTTGCGATGATCTGATCGTGATCAGATTTTGCTCGTCTCAGAGCATGACAGTCTCTCTCAACCGACTGGCAAAGAGTAGCTTCTGCCTCCCATCTGTTTAGGAACAAATAATAAACCGTTAAAACCTAGAGATTAGTACAATATATTTCACGATGGATCTTTCTCAGGGATTATAGAAAGGAACAAAAAGAGCAAAACTCACTTGACCCTAAAGTCATCTGCTGCGAGCTTGGCATTGTCAATCTCCAGCATTATACGAGCATTCTCCAATGTCTTTTTCCTCACCTAAAGAGCAGAAGTGTGATGCTGACTAATAAAGGATCTAATGCAATGAAATCATTGAATATTCTTTCTGCTTTCATGTCTATGAAACAACTACAACTAAAGCAATAAACAGAGCTAGATCATCAAACCTCTTGTCCAATGGCATGTGCTTGAGCCATCAGTCCCTCGATGTCGTGACCCTTGGGTGCTCGCTCCTTCATCAACTGTTTAATCTTCATCTCCAGGTCAGCGTTGGACTTCTCCAGAGAACGCACCTTCTCCAGATAGCTGGCAAGTCGGTCGTTTAGACCCTGCATGGTCTCCTTCTCACTGGCACCAACTCCTAGACCATTCATTGAGAAGTTGCTTAGGATGTTTAAGCCATTTCCCAGAGAGGTGGAACGAGACAGGGAAAGAGTACTGGCTGAGGAAAGGGACACTGGGACTTTAGAGCGTCCCCGAATCCCACTGTCACGCAAAGACATGCTGGAGAAAGACAGCTGCCGTCCCAGAGAGTGGCTGTGCACAGAGAAGCTGGAGGTCATGGTGCTCGCTGAACCAGAGACTTTCTGTACTGTACGTGTACTGCTGGTAAAGAAATATTCACTGCTTGTTAGTCTGAATGCAGCTTGTTCACTTATGCCATGTAAAAACCATGAAAACCCAGAATACCAATAAT
>SCHK01403242.1:0-20981 GCA_004124795.1 Poropuntius huangchuchieni | reverse complement strand
AATGAGCCTATTTCCAAAAAAGTGGAGTGTTCCTTTAAACACATTCCCGCACTAAATTGAACATCCATACACTACAGCCATTTTATACACAAAAAGCTGAATTGTTTTCTAGCTTAACCTGACATTTAAATTTCCCTTGCAGGAGAAGAAACACTTCCTGGGTGAGAATTATCTACAGGATGGACCAGAGGGAAATGACATCCGTAAAACGAATGTGGCGCAGATCCGTATGGCCTATCGACATGAGACCTTGTGCAATGAGCTCAGCTTCCTAGTGGATGCTGTCAAATCAGTAGCAGTGGCTGAAAAAGCTTCGTAAACATGGCAGGATGACAGATAGGCTAGAACACGGGTCCATATGAGAGGACCAGACATCAGCATAAAACCTAATTTTGCTACAGGTGATGCACCAAACAGCCATGGAAATACATCATTCTTGTAGCAAGTCATGGAGCCATGCATCTTGGTGCCTTATGGACATAGCCTTTACCATAGTGCCTTATGGGATGGATATATCCATTATATATCTCAAATCTGTTTTTTTACGTTGATAAAACGTTCCTGTGTTTTGCATGGTTTCTGAAAATGATGTTTTGAGGGAGCATACATTTGTTACCTTTTCTAATGAGGAAGTCTTCGGGTTTGTGACTTGAACAATTTGTTCTTTTGTTCAGATAAATGTGTTGTGCCTTAGAAGGTAGTGGTGCAGAGACTGGAAGAAAAATTTTCCTTGGTAAACTAGTTTGTTTGCAACCTGAGATTCTGGGGCTGTTATTCTGTCGGGCAACCTGTGGGGTGGCGTTTTATCTTTTGTCACAAAATCTTGTGTACTTGAACTTGCACATTTTGTACACCAACAGAGATGGTTAAGCTGTTTTGTTAAGGAATAATGGTTTTTGAAAACATGCCTGAATATGTTCAGCAATATTTGAATATTGCTTTCAAACTACAATAAATACAGTGGTGTCAAAAAGAGCTTTTCATGATGTGTCAATATTCCAGAGAAGTAGAAAAATGGTTCTTTATTTGCTCAACACTGCAGCCCAGTGGAAGTAGAGAGAACTGCTACAACCTTCAAACAAGAACTAGCTAGAACAAAATATTCAATTTACTTTATTATTCGAGATTTACACAGGAAAAGGGTACACCGAACATCCCAGTTCATATTTAAAAGAACTCTCCTTTGAAAGAACACTCTCACAAAAGAAAACAGCAACTAGAGTCATTTTCTCCAGTAAAACTACTACCATTCAGTCCCATCTCTATAAATCTGAGAATATTGCAGAAATGAACATTTTTAAAACTAGACTAGTATATCTTGATAAACTAGATTAAATCTTAATAAATTGCCGCACAAATTTAGACTTAGATATAAAGTTTGATCTATACATATCTTTTATAATACAAGTGAATTCCCTAAGCCCACAGATTCACAGTCTCTCTCACACACACAAAAGTGCAGAATGAAAAGTCTAGGAATTCAAACCAGAAAAAATATGAGAAGGTGACTAACCTCCATTGAAATATCAGTGATGCCCTATAAAATAAAGCTTTCATTTGCAACTAAAGAAAACAAGAAAATGAGCTCATTCTCAAATGTTAATCCATCCTAATTATGTTCCATAATTGATGTTATATGAGAGTCATGCCCTATAATTAACATTTGACCCAATTTACACACAGATAAGGAATTTCATGTCAAACAGATCACTATAGTTATTCCGTTAAACCTAAGATTATAAATGCACAGCAACTGTACAGTTAATGTTACTGAATCATGTGTGACTGAATTACAGCATCAATACTATTAAACTGTTGCACATGCTGATACTGTGACGCTTATTCAGGTATTACAAGGCCTTTACGGAACAAACGCAATTAAGTGCAATTACTTCACAAACAAGATAAAACGGCAAGTGCAACGAGGAAATGAAGTTTTACAGCTACATCTTGTCTAGCATTTACCTACATACAGTTCACAGTCACATGTCTATGGATTGGTCAGATCAGGTATTATAATATGATGCATTAACCTAAAAATAGTTTATTAAAAAGTCAAAAACTCCGCAGTTATTGCCTCCAGCGAGTGACACTATATAGTGCAACAAATACCCACAATCACCCTATGAAATAACTGTTTAACAAAGGTCATCTGTTATGGGGAGACAGTGAGTATGACAGTGGCACAGTGCTTCATTTTAAGGTCTGTGTGGGTGCCCGGCTTCATCCGCTAGATTGAGAATGTACCCAGCTATATCTTCCTCCGTGGGAGCATCTGACATGACCCATGATTCATTAGCGGCAGTCACCTGAATCCGGCAGACGGGGCAGTTTCGACTCTGACCGCTCCTATATGAGGCACAGACACACAATGGAGCTGGGTTTGCCATGGCTGATTAAAATGATTTATGGATTTTGTCATTTTTACGGTCACAATGTTAATCCAAACCTGTTTTCACATTTTTCCTTTATACTTTCAGCAGGTTTAATTAAGGAAAAGTTTACATGAGTTATATTGAGATTTTATGGCTTTGTCCGTGCAGACATACGGTATTCATTTTATTTGTGTTGGTCTTAAAAAGTTTTACATTTAGTGTGAAAAACTCTGCAAACCTTGGATTCAGTTCACAAATTTTTAAACTGAACTGGTCATAGTTCTGACCAAAACATTATTCAGATTTTCTGCTTTTGTGTTCCAAGGAAGAAAGTAAGTTTGTAAATGATGACAGATTTAATTATTTAGTTAAACTGATCCAATCTAAGAGACAGTCCACCCAAAATTTTAAATTCTATCATTATTTACTCATCCTCATGTTGTTTGAACTCTGTATGACTGTCTTACGTCTGATGAACACAAAAGAAGATATTTTGAAGAATGTTGGTGAACAATTTTAGTTCCCATTGACTAATCATTGTATGTCTATATAATAAAACGTCAACCAACATCCCTCAAAATAGCTTATTTTGTGTTTCACAGAAGAAAGTCATACAGGTTTGGTACAACATTACATGAGGGTGAATAAATGATGATGGCTGATCATGTAATCCATTAATAAATCATGATAATGAATCATAGATTCTCACCACTTGTCAATGCACTTCTGACAGAAGCTATGTGCACAGGGCAGAATAAGGTCTGCTTTCCCATCCATGCAGATACAGCATTCTTCCTCATCAGTCAACTGTTTCACCCTGTTACAAAGCAAATTTGGCTTGGTGAGACAACAAGTCATCTATTATGCATCATTACATCTGGTGCAGATTTGGTAAACAGAACAAATGCAGTCTGTAAAGTACCTGCCCATCCACATGCTGGCCTGGCAGGTGTCTTCTGATGACAGCGGTCCAGAGGATCCCTCTGCGGCAGCCTCTGAACAAAATACTTCAGCTGCCTGACTGGTGATGTCTTTGTAGAGCTGGATAAACTGGTACAGATTCATAATACGGGAGGCCTCCACCATTCCATCCTCCTTGTTAATCTACAAGCACACAGAGAGAGCAGTAACAATTGCCATCCCACCCTAGACAAACAACACATTTCAAATTTGCAATACAGAGCAAATCACTATATTTAGTTTGAAAATTGTTTTAATATATTCCACCTATAAATTCAGAGGTCTGCACATTAATCTCACCTTGGTGCACACTATTCTCACAGCAACCTTCCATAACGCTGTTGCATCAGATCCCGGCTGTACTTCAAACAAAAGATGTTTCTTTTGGCCAGAGGCTAGTTTAGCAGTTCTGTGTACAACAAAAATTTAATCATATTACCTATCACATCACATCAGACTGGATAATGTGTATGTTATCCTATTAAACTCCAAACTTAAAAATAAGCAGCAAATACAGTGAGCTCTTTCTTATTTTTGCACCTTCATAAATACAGTAATTCATTATATGTATTTTTTATTATTTTTTTCTTTAAAAAATAAAATTATTAATTATTAAGAATTATTAAGAATTCTTCTTATTATTATTTTAAAAAGATTAATATTATTTAAATATTATTTAATTAACATAAAACCACGTATTTAGGTTTTTTAAAGAGTTTATTCAATTGCGTTGTCATTGTGACAATAACTTTACACAGAACAGCTTAATAAGGGAAAGGAAAGGGAAAGGGAAGTGGTGTGTGGCCAAGTATGGTGACCCATACTCAGAATTTGTGCTCTGCATTTAACCCATCCAAGTGCACACACACAGTAGTGAACATACGCCTGGAGCAGTGGGCAGCCATTTATGTGGCCCGGGGAGCAGTTGGGGGATCGGTGCCTTGCTCAAGGGTCTCACCTCAGTCGTGGTATTGACGGTGGAGAGAGTGGTTATTCACTCCCCCACCTACAATCCCTGCCGGACCCGAGAATCGAACCTGCAACCTTTGGGATACAAGTCCAACTCTCTATCCATTAGGCCATGACTGCCCCATAAAGAGATTTGTTTCACACCAAAATCATTTTTATATATATATATTATTTAATATTATAATATTTCTATCATGAGAACTCTGAAAATTTTAGCAAGGTAATGGATCTGCCATGCTGCTGTAGCATATATAATAACTTATAGCAGACCTATACAGGTGGAGCTGGGGAAGGTGAGGGCTTCAGAGGAACTCTGAAAGCATGCTGCGAACTGCACTAGTAAATGCTAACTAGCCATTTTAATTGTAAAGCTGTTTGCTCAATGACTGCGTATGCAAAATGAACCAATCAGCCTGTGCCAACTGCCAAGTAGTTTAACACTGTGAATGTCATCAGTTTGCACTAACAACCCATCAGTCTACGCCATCTAGAGTTTCACGACAGAACTTGACATTACTTTTAATATCATCAATAATATATTGTTTTTATGGGACTTCACATTCTTATCGAACTGCTGCAGGTTATTGCTTCACTAAAATGATTAATCCTAACACTTCACTTACACATCGTTGAGCTCTGCCACACGACCCAAGAACTCATCATAGGTGAGGTAGCCACTGTCACGCACTAGCCCCACATGTTTGATCAGTTTCTCAGGGAGTCTGGATACTGCCTGGCCAGAAAGCTGCTGGCCCATCTTGGCTCCAGATGGAGGTCTGCTCCAAAACAACTCTAGACCTCATTCACTGCTGGAGGCTCTAGATAAAAGAGAATGTTGACATGACACATCATGCAGTGTGACGTGTTACACTTCATAAGCTACTTTAAATAGCATTTTCTTTCACATGGAATTTTATGACCTCATGTTAATTGAATGGTGGGGTTCAAAACTCTTGAGACCACATTGAAAACTTAGGAATCAAAACTGTAAATAGAGTTTTGGGATTTTGGCTAAAATGGTATTATGTAGATACTTTTTAAAAGATGTAATTTTGTGACACTGATCATGTGAACTAGATTGCTTAAAGGCTACTTAATCTATAAGATGCTTTGATTTGAATCATTCTCAATTCAAAGGTATAACATGATCACATTTCAACAATTTTTAATTTCTTAATTTAACCTTTCACTCAAATTTTGCTGAAAACTTAATTTGTAGTTGTAGAGAAATGGAAAATTAAACATGGACCCCACTGTACACATATTTTACCCTAAAATGTTGCTAAAAATTAAATTTATGCTCATGTTATTAGTCAGCTAAGTTACATACAGAGAAACAATGTAAACGTGATGTGCTAAAACAAAGCATATCCACAAATGAATCATATTAAACTAATATTAAATGACTCACCTCTCTACTTATTTATTAATATTAATTACTCATGTTACATCAATCACTTTCAATGTCGATGAAGTCTCATGTTAGTGACATTAATCCCGAAACATTTATTCATAATAAAGGTGCACCAATACTTTCGAAATGAACAGGTGTTTATTCATCTTACCCACCCTAATGTTTACCAAAAATAACAGACAGTCTTTCATAAGACGTAACAATCAAGTAACGTTAGACGAGTGAACTATATACATTTGTTTCAGAATGTGAAAAGGCGTTTAAATGTAGGCGAAGCTGATATAAACATACTGTAGCTACTAGTGTTAGCTTGGCTTGGCTAGCCAAAACAATACATAGAGACCGTAACGGAAACACACCCCACACACAGTATTAGCTACAAATGTACGTGAGACCAGTTAGATGAAAATAAGCGATTACAAACCTGCTGACATTTGTTTTATCCAGGCAAATATTCGAGATGACAAGTAAGATGATAACAAGAAAACCTTGACGCGGGCTGATGATGTCACGAGCACGCTCAATGGTAAAAATCGATTGAACCTTGATATTTACAGAGTATAGCTAAGGAATTTAAAGAGTGCAAATTATTATCATTTAGCCTTATCATACAGCACATTAAGAGTATTTACATCCGTATTTGATATATGAAAGTAAAATTATATTTGAAAATTAAATGAGCAGTAGCTAAACTAAAAACAAAGCAGCCTAACATTTGAACACATTTTCCACTCAAAAACAAAAACAAACAAAAAAATTGTTCCAAATCCATATAAACTTCTTTCCTCCGTATAACACTTTTTGCACTTTTTTTTTTATTTAATTTTTTTTTTTTTACACAGTGTTTTTACAAAAATGCAGTGTTTTTTTTTAGGGTGAGTCAGGGTCTTCCATTTGAAGGATGATGCATTTCCTATTGTTGTTGTCTTTGCTGGTCTGTTCTGGCATACAATGCCTCTCACGTATTCGTTTCCACATCTCGGTTTCATTAATCTCTATTGGTCTCATTCTGGTCCAGGAAGGAACCCGTTGTCCTCTTTTACTAAATCAAAGCACACTAGTCAGTGAAGAGTATGCATGTAACAACTGTTTTCTCATGACAGTGTTAAACACTTACATTTTGAGATACCAAGCTGCCCCTGCTGCTGCCAGCAACAACAGTAGCACGACGGAAATTATGACAAATGTTTTGGGAGATGCTAAAATATAAAGAAGACAAAGGAGTGTGATAAAATGAATGTGCAAAGTAATTCAATTATTAAGGAGGTGATGTAAGTTTCAAAACTCAACCTCTAATGGATGGTCTGTTAGGTGTAGTGGTCTGGGACAATGCAGGCTGATCTGTAGGAGTTGAACTATGCTGAAGAAGAAAATGAGTGGATGACTGAGAGGAAGATGAGGGGGATGAGGTTGAGAATTCGGGTGAAGTTCTGGGAGATGAAAGAGACAGAGAGCTTGTTGTTGCCTGGGAACTGTCACTGATGTTAGAAAGATTAACTGTTATAAATGTTGTGGAGGAAGTGTTGAAAGCAAAGGAAATGGATGGGGTGGATGTATAGGGAGGAAGAGATCTTGATGTGTAGGCAGGAGTAGATGTTGACTTAATGGATGATGGATGGGTTGTTTTAGTGGAGTAATGGTTGCTTGATGGTGTTCTTCCTCCTGTTGTAGATTGAGGTCTGCTTGATGTTGTTTCAAATGATCCATCAGGACCTGAGGTGCATTGTGAGAGACATTTTACTGACAATCCTAGTAGATTTATTTACTAATGTTAAGTTTACAATGACAAAAAATCCAAAGTCCAGACATCACCATATTGTAGATTTTTTGAAAAATCACATTTTAAACGTTTCACATTTTTATCATTATTCCCAATTTCAGAATGCTGATTATGAAAGTATTTTCAGAAACATATTATAGCCTACATATAATTACCTGCTGGCTTAAAACAGTAAACGTCAAACATTTTGCCGATGTCAGTTCTCCAAACAGAAATGCCTAACTTGTTTTTACCACATTTTTCGCTTTTCTCGATTCGAGGAATAACTGCGATTTGCTCCTCAACCCAACCAAACCTGTTTGAAAACAAAATATCTTCTAAGAGTGCAATTTCTTAGAAGAAAGTTTAAATATAACTTCTAACCATCACACAAACACTTCTATTCTGATAGTGACAGTACATCATTATACATGGGTATCTAGTTTATTTGTAAATCTATGTCCTGGACATTCATAAACAAGGCCCATATTATATTTAATATGAGTATTATTATTAATAATAATATGAGTATTTATATGAGTCTGGTGTTGTACTTTGAAATGATGCATATAAGGTTTTTAAATATTTTAAAATAAGAATTATTTCCTAAAAGAGCAGAACAATAACATATCTACAATCATAATTTTAATTTGACTATATAATGCCTGTTTAATTGTCACTCATTAAATAGGGATTTACCTGCATGTCTGAAAGCCATTTTTGTTTGCCGTTTCCACTTCATCCTTTTTAGCAATTCTCATTTTAATAGCCTCACATGCTTCTTTGGCTGTGGTGGCATTAAAACTGTACGCATTGTTCTTGGTTTGGACTAAAAATACTCCAGAAATTCCATTATTTGTAGGGACTAAAAGCAACCAACAAAAGATAGTTTTAATAAAGTGCAAAAGATTCACAAACTATTAAAAATTGCATTTAAATCAACAAAACAAGAAAGAGATAAACATACCTTGGATTAGACTCACATCTAGACAGAATGTGCTTGTAAATAAGAAGAGCGGTAGACATAATTGTAACCAGACTCTAGCCATGACTGCAGAACATGCCACCAAAACTGTCCAGAAGTTTGAATACAATCATTCTGATGATGCTGCAGAAACAGACCCGTGATAATAGGAAACAGGAGGTTGAGGACGATCTGTAAGATGACCTTCCAATGAGGGCATTTAAAGCTAGGGCAGAGGACAACTAAAAAACTTTCACTTCCTCTGGTTGTGCACCAGTTATGTCATATATTTTTGAATTCATTTGATATATCATGCACATATAGACATTCTGGACAAGTTGGAAAAATATCTGACTTCCATTCCATATCAGAGTCACGTCTGACTCTCAATAAGTCTCTCTCTCTGAAATGTATTAAATTGTTATTAGAATTACTAGATATTTAATTAAACTTAAACTTAAAAAATTGTTGGTGTCCTTGATGATTTGTTATCCAACTGAAAAAAAATCCTCTCAATGTGTCCTTGAACAAGTGAAAATTTTATAAGCCTAATGTGTAGCATATGTGACATTAGCAGAAAACTGCTGAATTAGGCCTGCTTCCTTCTGCAGATAATTCTTTCCAGTGCTATCTGTGATTCTGAAGGCTAAATAAACAGAAAGTCTCATTACCACGTCACTTTCAAAGCAACCGGCCAAGTTGCATGCTATTGTGAGAATCTCTGGGACTGTGAACAGTGAAGTACAGGCTGTGTTAATGTATAGCGATGACTTGTCAGACGTGCAGGCATCTCCTCAGAATGAACCCACAGGGGAGGTGTAGAAAACTACAGGAAGTTACTCAAAGCTTCCTGTACCATTTTTGCAGATTCAAAAAATGTCCTAATCTCTGAATTCCTGACTATAAACACATATTTCCCTGACTTTTAGAGCACAGGAAATAAACCATGACAAAAGGTTTTGACTGGGATTTTCACAAAAATCTGTTTTTGTTCAGTCGCATATAGTTGTTTTATAGCAAAATCACAAACAGAGCTATCTGGGCCATGGAACTTGTTCTTGTTTGTGCCGCTTCACTCTGCTTGAATAATAGATTTGCAATGAAGGGGTTTGAGTTTCCTTCCTCTGTAAAGTAAAGGGAATCAATCTTGTATACTATGCTTGCAAAGGATCTGGTGTTATTGAGGTAGACTATTACAATAGTAGAGATATAATGCAGAACCATTCTGAATAATAATTTAAGCATGCTATTTACCTGTTTTAGTTTGTTATTCACTTGTGAAATTGTGACAATGAGTGATCACAAAATAAATAATTATTTGGATATGAAATACTGATTTGACTTGAATCTATTTTTTTTTATTATCTTAAACTTACTCTTAGAACAACGTCCATTAAGAACCGTTCACACAGGACACATTTTGTGTTTAAAAACGTGAGATGCAGTCCGTTTTTCAAAATAGTCAAGCGTAATAGTCAACAAACATTCACTGCTCTTCACTGAATAACTTTAGTAACTTTAACAAGAATCAACATAACAGGGGCACCCTGACAAAGTTTTGCTTATGGCCCCAAGAAGTCTAAGACCAGCACTGATTGCAATAATGATAATACTGAAATCCTCTGAGGTAATGTTTTACTACAATCCATACCTGAGATGTAAGATGGGTTCAACATTTTTGCCTGATGAATGATAAAATGGAGACTGATATAGACCGAATCATAAGTAATGATCAGAATATCACAGACACTTTTGAGGAATCACCCTTAACACTTCTTGCTAGCATGTTTCTCTTGGTAAACACCAGTCACATTTTCTTCAGAAAATGTAAAAATCTAGTCAGTCTTCAGTTCTGGCATCATTACCAGTATGGTGTTAACCTTAACCAGCTTATTTCAGGATGTTGAGAAGCACTATGGTGCAATTAGTCAAGGATGAGATGAGCTGTGTTTGATCCCTTGTGGTAGCATAGAGTTTCTGCTCCCCGTGAGTTGGTATAACATTTCCTTCATAAATTATTGAACTAGGCTGCATGTTGGTGTGTCTCCTTAGTTCCCATTGCATTCACGTCTACAGGGACTTTGGGTCGGCAGGAGGAAAACACATTTGACAACGGCGCAAAATTTAAGTTTGAATCTGGTTTCAGCGTCCAGTCAGAGCCATGAACCTAAGGGCCAGCTCTCATGGAGAGCTCCATGCTCTGACTTCACTGAAGACCCCTGCTTCAGACAGCGGTACTTTTAAGTCTCTTTCTCACAGCAGCAACAACATGAGCGGCCGATACGAAAGCATTGAGGAGATTAAAGGAGTTTCAAAACCCACGCACCCTCCTCGAAGACCTGTACGTGCAGTCCGACCCGTGAGTGCTCTGAGTGCCAGCGGCTCCTTCCTGCAGATCAACCACCTACAGGGAGAACTAGTGAGGAAGAGGAAGGTAGGCGCTGACATGATTGAGAATATTTGGGCAATGTGGGCACATTCAGAACATAGGGTGTATAGGGTAAATATTCTGACTTGGGCCTCATGTGATTGATATGTACATGTGAAAAATAATTTGTAAATAAGTAATTTTCAGTACAAGTAAAAAAAAAAATAAAAAAAAATCTAATACTTTTCCATTTATATGTTGTCTTTTAGATTCCCCCCCCCCCTTTTTTTTTTTATTTTTTTTTTTTTAGACCCCCCCCCCCCTTTTTTTTTTTTAGACCCCCCCCCCCCTTTTTTTTTTTTAGATTAAAAAGAGTTAACCAAAAAAAAAAAAAAAAACATTCTGTCATTATTTTAGGATCACTGTATACTTAAAACTGAAAAAAAAACCCTGAAACTAAAAGTGCAACCATTTAAAATAAATAAAATAAATAATAAAAAAATGTTAACTGATTTTTTTTTCAGTTGTTCAGTTTATATGTATGTAGATATATATTAATGCATGTGTGTAAATGTGTGTAGTAGTAAACTACTAAATATGACAAAAACACAACAAAAATTACTAAAACTTTAAAAATTAAAATGAAATTTGAAAATGGGAAAATATACAAATACAAACTTATTCAAAATATTAATATGAGCTAAAAAATTATAATATTAACTCAAATATCTATCTCGATAGATAGACATACAGATAGATAGATAGATAGATAGATTTAAAAACATAAATTATAGAATTTTCAACAAACTGGGAAAGCTGAAACATTCTTCAAAATGTATTTTGCCTTACTGGATACATACAGTCCCACATTGCCATATCTGTGTTGTTCAGGAATGTGAAGACCTAAAGAAGGAGAACAAGTATCTGTCTAATGAAATTCACATGGAAAGGATCATGATGAGGACTGAGAGTGAGCTCACCATGAGAAACCTGCGCAATTTCAACCAGGAACTCCAGGCCCAAGTTAAAGAGGTGTGCACATTACACATCTGGAATCACAGACAATGTAAAAGAGCAGAACTGCTGCTGCTGCTAGTCGACATTGAAATACTAGTCAGCTAGTCAAAATTTCAGCTTGGAAAACGAGCAAGGTGTGGGAGCTGATTTACTGGTTTAAAGGGGGAAACATTATGTATGAAAGGGAACTGAGTTTCTTCAGAAAGATTTTGTTAAATTTTTTAATGTTATCTCGATATAATGCCTAATAAAATAGTGTTTATCAGCTCAACGCTGTTTTGTTTACAGTGGTAACCCTTGAAACCGCTGTGTTTCTGCTTGTCCAAAAGCGCCACCTAATGTCTGAGTGTGAATATGCATTTTCATTCAGCACGTCTGCTGCTTTTGTTGCGTCAACAACTCGAATAACAATGTATCTGGAATAATTTAAGGATTGGTTCATAAATTTAAGAAAGTATTTAAAAAGTGTATTGCATATTACACACAATGTTTTTGACTATCTTCTCAGGTTTTCTTACTTTTAGATGAGTCGACTAGTCGGTTATATCCATTTAAACGACTTTGAAACTAGTCGTAGCAGAGCACATCCCTAATTAAAACCATGTTTGACGCTTCTTTCCTTTGTAATAACTAGTTGAAACAGAAGCTGCATCTCAGCCAGCAGAGGGCGACACTGTGCTCCAGGGCAGCTGAGGATGCTGATAGAGGACGATCAGAGGCGGACAAGAGCAGGGCACTGGCGGAGGCCCGGGCGATAGACAGCAGGCAAGAAAAAGATCTCGCAGTAGCTAACAAAACACGTCTCAATGAAGAACTACATCTGCTGAAAAAAGAGGTACAGATACAACATCAAACACACAAATGCAAATGAATGCAAATGCAAAATAATTCTATGTATGGCTCCGCTGAATTCATTTGCATACTGTCATCTGTAGCACAATGATGTCCAGCTACTTTTAGCACAAGCTGAAAAGAATTACTTTGAGACCAAGCTCAAACTAGACAGGGTGTCAGGAGAAAAGCAGGCTCTCCATGAGGAGAACAGAATACTGGAGGATGAGAGGAACACGTTACGACACAAACTGAAGGAGCTGACTGAGGAGAATGTGAAGATAATGGAAAAGTAAGCTCGAGAGCCTTCAGTAATGCCATTTATCTTTGGTAATACAAGCATTGTGAATGGATCCTGGCGTGGCAGTATTCAGGCCATTATAATGCAATAAAAGCTATATAGGAATAGTCTGGTTCATGATGCTGTCTGTCACTGTCATCCTCTCTCTGTAGGGAGGTGAACTCCAGACGCAGAGCTCTGGTTGCTGAAGAGCAGAGAGAAAGGGCCAATAAAGCCCAGCAGGAAGCTGAGCAGGAAAGACATTTAACTGAGCGGGAGAGGGAAGATCGCACCAGGGAGTGTCTCAGCTGGAGAGAGAAACACCAGGTTCTGGCAGAAGTCATCAGAGGCCAGGATGAACTTAAGTCGCTGAGACAGACCAAAGCAGTATGTCTACCATTCCTTTTGTGTCCATCTTGAATAAAGACACAGAATTTTGCTCTCACTTATTATTGACATTTTCTCTTAACAAGTCAACAAATATCCACAACAATTTAATATGATAACATTGTTTTTTTCAACTTAAAAAAAAGGTATTACAGTTTCCACAACTGTTATCAACATTGATAATAATAAATGTTTCTTGAGCATCTAATCAGCATATTAGAATGCTTTCTGAAAGATCATGTGACACTGAAAACTAGAGTAATGACTGCTTAAATTTCAGCTTTGCCACCACAGAAATTCATTTTTGTTTTAAAATACATTAAAACACAAATTTTACATTGTAATAATATTACACAATATTAAGTATTTTTACTGTAGAGAGATTCTTCGTAAAAAAACAAAAAAACAAAACCTCTTACCAATCCAAAACTTTGAACAGTTGTGTATGGAAATAATATTTTTTTTGTTTTAATTAAATATTCATGGGCATGACATTAAATAACAATGATAGAAAAACCCTGAAGAACTAACTCTAAAAAAAAAAAAAAAAAGAAGAAAAAAAAAGTATTTTCAAAATGGAATTGATGGCACAATAACACATGCTTGCATCTCCCTTCAGTGTCAAGCTAATATTAAGAGCTACTTCCTGTGTATGACTGAAAGTGACCAGAGGGTTAAGATCCTGAAAAACCAAGATGGCATGCCAAGGAACTTCACGGTAAAGTTTCTTGTCTGTTTTTACAACATGTTAACAAAATAAATGTAAACATCTATTTTGTTACTATATAACAGCATTAAATAACATGCACACAACAGGAAGGAGACCCTGTGTATATCTCCACACCTGACCTCAACAGTGAGGAATCAGAGAGGAGTTCAGGGAGGTACGTATTATTTGTTAAATGCTCATTTTTGACTAGACAATGTATTTACTTAATTTGTCTTATTTGTTCAGCAGGACGATGTTTAGGGTGGCTGCACCTCGAGTTGGACGGGACACCGGCCCGGCACACTTCAGCGAGCTGTCACCAATGGCAGACAGCCATGAATCTGGATTTTCAAGGAGAAACAGGAAAGTGGAATATTTCTGGATCCCCACTGATGAGGAATAAATGTAAATGTCTAGTTTCAGATATATTGCCTAAACAACAGAATATTAGTTGTAAACATGTTGCAAAATCTCCTACTAGATTTAATTTGCCCAAATTTAATTTTGTAAATGTTTCCACCTACAAAATATACTTTAACAAACAGTACTGTATCCCTGTGGTAAAAAAAAACTAAATAGTTCTATCTTCACTAGAATAGATTTAACACAACGAAAGGCAAAATTTTCAGAATTTCTTACAAAAAATGTCAACTAAAACACTTCAGCTGATCAAGTTTTTCCTTTATTGTGAATTCAGCAACAGTGGTGATGAATACAGCACTAAACAGCCTTACAACGACATGATCATAAGCCATTTCCTTTCTGGTGACTGGATTGCAGTTAACATGTTGGCAAACGCAAGTGTACAAGATTAACTTTGTCAAATACAGTTAAAACACCTGTCAATAAAAGGTTGTCTGAGAACCCCTTATTGACAAGGGCAAAAGCCTTTCACCTCTTTTGTTTTTTCTGGATTTTTCCCATTTTCTATTACATTTAATGACCCATTAAAAGGCAGGTTAAAATAATCCATCACTTCGATGTTTAAGATTGGAATAATTTGCAGCAGATCAGTGGGACCTGAAGGGTAACGTTACCACTGCCATTAAACAGAGAACACATTTCAGTTACCTTGTCAGAACACACTGCAGACAACATTAATGAAGTAAGGCTGGGGCAGCAGAGGCATTAAGTTGACACTAGTAGCTTGATTTCTGCATCTTCAAATGGAAAGCACTTAAACTACTGCAAGCTGAGATGCGTATTAGGTAGTGTGTTGTGCAAAAATCAAACTACACAGATGTTCTGGATCTTAATTCAAAACTAAAACTTCAGACATCAGAAGCCTGCACTAAATAACGCTTATTCAGTAGGAGGTAGAAATGGAAACTGCTAACATGTTACAGTGATTACAGTTTTACGGATGTTTAAATCATGCACGAGGGGTGTAGGATATTGCAACCGACCCAGAATAACACTAATAAAAGCGTCTACAGCGTAACCTACAAAAGGCCATTCAACTAGGATCTCATGATTCATTTTAATCAATCCCCAAGACAGACCGTAAACAAATCATTGGTTCTATATAACAACAGTTCCACTTCCGCTGAGACGCTGAAAGGTTTTCTGTCCTGTGTCTTGTGAAACAAAAACAAACATGTAAGGAAGATTTGGCTACCACTTTTTCTACTGAAAAAGCATAGTGGTTCTGAAACTAAAGCAGAAAACAAGCCTGACATTGGTTATGATGCGAGAAAACACATTAGAGACGTTATGATTATGGTTATTACTACGTCTTTCATTTAATTCATGAGCCTAGCAGCAGTGTACTGTAATTGGCCGAGTGTGAGCTACTGCAAAGTGTGCAGGATCCAAAGAGAAGACAGCAAGTCATGTAGCAGGAAATTAATGTGTACTAGGAGACTAGTCTGGTTCCTCAGTCAGCTTCCTCCTCAGACTCCTCTTCCTCAGCCGTCTCAAGCCAAGTCAGCCACTGGTTCACCTGAAAAGAAAGATTAAAAGACCTGTCAATGTACTTGTACTCAAAAGGGTAAAAACATTTCCATTTGAGAACACAGTGGTTAAACTTACCTGGAATAAAGCTTTTCCTTTTCCAGGAAATTCTTGGGAAATGTCTTCTTTCCATGCAAGGAAGCCTTCCTCCTCAATGATCTCCATGTCATAAAAGTTGACAAAGTAGCGAAGCAACATGCCTAAATAACCAAAAAAGAAGAGCCTTAAGTCCTCAAGTAAAATAGAAAACGTCATGGTTTTATTGATTCAGAAAATCTCAACAGGCACAGCAGGTTACAAAGGGAGTAGTTTCTGTACCTTTTGGGAAAGCGTTGGCATTGCAGTGCACCTGTAGGGCGTACAGGGCACTGACCTGCAGATCTGTGTGATCATGGAGGAACTTTTGCATGACTGGCTTGAAGGAGAATAGCAGTTGCTTCTCCTGGTCCAACAGCTCTTTAGAAGGGGAGGACAGTTGCTCATCACCTTCGTTCACGCCAAGCTCAGCAAAGATATACTGCAAGAAGCTGTTAAATGGAAAAACAATAAAAAGACATCAATGATATCAAGCTCAGTCTCATACACCATAATTTATGAACACTCAATGGGCTGTACCTGGTCATAAGTATGTTGATGAAGCCCTTGTCGGTGTGGAGTTTGGGAGAAATGTTGTCTTTGATCCACTTGTAGATGGCCTGAGGGGAGGGGTCTGCCTTGATCTGCTTCAGCAGTTCCTTCTCCAGTTTCAGCAAGGGGAAAAGGAAACTTAAACCTTTCCCCTCAAGAACCTCCAGCATGCGGTCTTTATTCTGGTCAATTTCTGAGAAACAAAAACCTTTAGTTAAATACAGCATGTGATCAAATCAATCCTATTTATAAGCAAAATATCAAAAAACAAGAGTTGTGTGTAGGAAGGAGACATACCAGGAAGCATCTTCTGCATGTTGACCTTGCTCTGCTGGAAGAGATCTGTGAGCCACTCGCGGTCCTTGAGCTTGGAAGTTTGCTGCAGGCATAGCAAGAAAAGAGGAAAGTGGTTGCCGTTCTCCAGTGGATGAGCCAGTTCTGCCACACTGACCAACTCCGCGATGACAGCCCGTGCTGCAAACTGCGCTAGATATGACTTCACCAGAGGAATGTCCACCTCAATCTTAGGGCACTGATCTAAGACATTCAGCAGAGCCTGAAATCATAATTATGGAAATTAGACAACGAACAACTAAATATAAATATTTTGACTGCTTATAGGGGAAAAAGTAAGGTAACTTACCAGCATGAAGTTTTCCCCAGTGATGAAGCCCTCAGTACGCAGGAGATGGATAAGAGTGCTAGCCTGTTCCCGGTCTTCGTCAGTCCTCTCCAGAGAAGACAAGATGATCTTACACAACATCTCTGGCAGAAAGTGTTTCGGAGCTTTCATCTCTTTCACACCACTGACAGCATCCTCAATGTTCTTACTGTTCAGATATTCAGTCACAATGTTCTCCTGTTGTAAATAAAATCAGTAAACCATTAGAAAGTCTCTAACAACCGGTGATGAAAATGGTTTTAAACAAAAGGGTAGTGCAACAGAAAGATACGCACAGTCATTTTCAGCAGTTCCTCCCTGGCAGGTGGTGGTTTCTTAATAGTCTTCTGAGGTTTCTCCTGGATCAGAGGTGGGTTGGTTTTCAGACCAAGCTGTGGAGGCTAAAAAGAGCACATGGACTGATTTTATTTTCAATGCAAAGTCATTCCATGGAATTAATTGACAGTTGATATTAACCCAAACTAAAGAGTTCAGCAAAGCTGAGAACATTTTCTACCTGTCCAAGTGGTGGAGTCTGTGTCCGTGGAGGCTGAGCACTGGGAGGAATCATGGTGGGAATCTGGGGCTGCAGTTTTGGCACTTGGTTTTTATTCATGAGGAACGATTGAGCAGGTCTAAGGCTGATCTGCAAGCATGGATCATTGGAAAACATACGGAACATTGTTAGGCTAGTTACAAAGATTAAAATGCTTGATACTATTTTGACAATTCACACCCTCATATCTCATAATCGCAGTCAGCGGACTGGCTGGCAGTTTAAGAGTGAGGGACAGAAGAGAAGCATAAGGAAGAGTGAAAGAACAGGAAGAAATAAAGATTAGACACAGCATGAACACTGCCATCCAGTGGAGTCCCTCAGAATAACGCGTCTTTTTATAATCACAGGGTGGAAGATGTTTTGGCTTTACTCAGCACTTAAGTGTCTCTGGTTTACCTCGTCTGCATTGAGCTGCCCCTTCTTGAAGCGTGGAGGCATGTCCTTAGATTGAGCTTGCTGCTGGTTTGAATGGTTCTGGTTTTGGTTGTGAAAATGCTGATTCTGTCCCTACGGATATATAGTTTAGTATCTCATAATAATAGCTTTGAAAAACAAATCTTGCTGTAAGAGCTGCAAAAACCATTTATGCTTACCTGGTTAGACTTGATGAAAGGCTTCATACCCAAGTCAAACTGTGACTGTGGTTGGGAAGCTATGTGTCCACTGTGGCCATTGAAAAGAGGATTTGTACGATGACGTCCTAGGGTGGGGGAAAATCTGTCCTGGATCACACCTGGACCAGTCCCTATGCCACTACCTGCAAATATAAATACAGGAAAGATGAAGACATGGCACATATCATCAATAAACATATATAAACCTGACAGGTGACAAACTCACCTGGCATCTGACCAAACATATCTGCCAATCCCCCAAGAGTTTCTCTATCCAGTTTCATCCTGTTCGGCATGAAGGGGCCTTCTAGGAAGAAGTCCATTCTCATTCCCTGGTTCATGGGTGGAATAAAAACACCCAAATCCTTCAGAGGGGGAAAGATAAAGACTTGTAATAAACACTTAAAACATTTTTTGTAACTCACTTTGCCTTGCAGTTTTGTAAAAGTAACAAAAAGAAAAACCTGTGTTTGCTTACCTTCACTGCATCTTGACGAATCTGGTTAATCGTCTTTGGTCCGTTGTCAATGAAAGCTTTGCGAGGAACCCAATTGTTCTCTCTCAGCTCCACGGTGTCCTGCAGTAGGAAACGAATCCTTGCAGGCAAATCCTTGTTGTTCATTAAGGATCGCATACGGCCAAAGTACTGATCCATTAAAGACTGTGGGAAAGGCAACAATGGATGAGAGATCATGCCCACAAATTACACTTACGTAACTTAATGGCTGCTTCGTTCTCTTAAAATTGCTGTGCAAGGAAAAATGTTTTCATCTTGCACAAAAACAAGGCACTATGGATACTTTCCAACAAGTCACCATGACATTATTTCAAAAAGTCATGTGCGTTTTTTACAAATACAAAGGCAATTTCTAGCAAATTGACCAGTTTTTGACAAAAGGTGAAAGTACATCATTCAAGGATCAATTGCAGAAAGAACACAAGCTGCCGACAATTGCTTCATGGTTGAAACTCTTCCCTTACAATCCTACAAAACCACAAATCAACTCAACACTTATAAATGTGCACTACAATCATATTACTCAGTAAAACACTAATTTACCTGTAACAAGATCATTAAAATAAGAAAATGTGAAAGATGAATTGGTGTTTATCAATCAATCTCCATTCACACTGCTGAATAACAATAATGATCCTTAATAGTTATGGGTCAGGTGGTACCTTGGCTTTTTCATGGTCGAGTCTGGGCCCCACGGTCCTCATTATCTGACAGAGACACTCCAGATCCTCTCCCATGTCCTTGAGCTGGACCCTCTTCTTTTTCTCCAAAAGCTACAGATAGTGTAGAGAGTGTGAGTCATCAAAATCACTGAGACACCACTAACCAAAAGCACATAATAAAGTGGAACTAATAGACTGAAATGTTAAGTGGGATACACACTGTTTTGATGCACTTATGAAGGATAGATTCATGGATGAGGTCAAGTTTGCCGAGTTCTCCAATGAATTTGATATTGCCAAGCATCTTGATCTTGGCAATGGCACGCTGCTCCTCCTCCTCAGAGGTGAGAGGGTTGTCTTGTTTATCGTAGACTAAATGAAGAGACAGCTGACTGTTAAAAACCTGCAACACAGCATAATGTCTTGCAATAAAAAAACACCTAGGATGTTGAGGGAGGGAGAGACTCACGGTCAACATTTTTGGTGCGGTTTTCAAATTCATCTTGAAGCTTGGTAATTAGAAGTCTTCTGAAAGTCTGCAGGCAAACACACAGTAGGGTGCACTATTAGAAAAATTAAACTACAGGGGCAATTAATTCAGTAACCAATGATTTACTTGGGAATTAATACACGTAACTCTTTCAGATTCAACAACCCTGCGAATGCAATACAATTTTTAATGGCATTCAGGTACTCACTGTGCTCTGCTTTTGTGATGACTGGATTTCAGGTGTTGGGCCATCAAAGTTTGGTGCATCCTCTGCCAAACGCAGACATAGCTGAGCATAGAGTGAGCTGTATTTGGGCTCTTCTAGGGCTTTGTCTACGATCTACAGGATAGATGACAGAATTAGTTCATTAATTCTGTGTCAATATTTATAGGTTTAAGTCATTATCCTAACATGTCTGGTATGACAAAATGGTTTGTTTCTCAAACATATGAAATGCACTGTTGTAGCTTTAATGGTCAGAATCAGCATTAAAACATTCCTGAGAGCTGTATTTTTAGGAGTGGCAAAGTAATTTAGCTAATGACTATTATTTGAGGAGGTTTATAAGATATTCTAAATATATATTTTATTATAATTCCCACCACAGTGAAAAATGATTGCATGAGCAAAACCCTTAATAACCTACACTATCAAGTTTTCAGCAAGCAAGATTTCAAAAATAAACAAAACAAAAAAACAACAAATGTATTCAAGGAGGATGCCATAAATTACACCACAAATATATAAATGCTGTTCTATTAAATTTTACATTCAAAGGATGCTGAAAAATGATCATGGTTTACACACAAATATTATGCAGGACAACTTTTTAAAGGAACACTCCACTTTTTTTGGAAATAGGCT
>SCHK01403021.1:0-18535 GCA_004124795.1 Poropuntius huangchuchieni | reverse complement strand
AATACAAAAAAGAAAAGAAATTCAATACATTTAATACATGTATGATATAAAAAAAAAAACCTATTATTTATTTTTATCAAAATGCTAGATTAATCAAAATTTATGTAATATATCTGATGGTAGTCCCATAGTAAGTGAGAAAATGGTAGAAGATATTTCTGAAATTATTTATTTATTTTATTTATTTTGTTTATTTATTTTTATTTTTTTATCAGTACTCAGGAATCATTTGGATAATAACTCTGACAACATGTCTGTCTGTTAAAATTGAACAAATCTGTAATGTTAACTCCCCTGTGATACAGGTGAAATTAACTGGATTTCAAAGAAAGTTCTCTTCCCACGGCTCTCCCCGGATAATTTTCTTTTTTTTTAATATTAGAAATATTTCATCCAATGTGGCGGTCAGAGTGATAGCTTGTGGCCTACTTTATCTTCCTTTAACACAGCTTCCCGATCCAGCTCCAAAATTCACTCCCCCAGACACCACCAACATGAAATATGATGCTGGCAACTTCTGCTTATACTGTACTTGCAAGAAATCTTAACTTCAGGCAAAAACCAAATGAGCACTTCACCTCTTTTGGTGGAATGCAGATGAAATTGTGGCTTCACATTTCATATTGACATTGTGCTAGCATAGACACTTTATTATTAAATGCAAAGTACTCACTTCAGACTCATCCTTTCTAACTGGAAACATTCATTTCAATTTTCCTAAGCTAACTGAACTAAGCCTGAGCTCTGAGCAGCAACCACATCTTAAGAACTTTTTAATATTCACAATGCATTGTATGGTCCAGAAATAGAACAACAGGTCTTGCTATAACCTTGTTCACTGTATCACAGACCACCTTTGGGAATGAGGTTAGCTCTCCTCTGCTGAGCCATGATTTGATAGAGTCGAATGCAGTGTGACAATTGCATATTCTGAGATCTGATCTGATTCTGAAAGAAGGAAAAATCACGGTTCAAAGGACTTGAGGTGATTATATTCTGTGTAGCGTATATAGTTTTTTCTATGCTCTTTGTTTCCAATGCATAAAGAGCAGACACCCCATTTGGAGCGTCCGTCTAGGTCAGAGACTGTGGGCACGCAGATGTCATGCTTTAGTCTCCAACTGAGGGTTAATTATCAAGCTTGAGCAATTAGAGATCTGATTGGTGTGTGTCTGACATTTCTTTGCTGCTCGAGGAGGCCGGAGGAGCATTGGAGGAGGCAGCCTCCCCCGGTGATCTGAGTCTGACACAGTCTAATCAGTCTGACATTAACAACGCAGAGAGACTGACCTCAGAGGACAATCAATCCTTCTCTCACATGGATTGCCTTGGAAGAAAGTCGAAAAGTTTTTCTTTGATGTTGTGTTTGTGTTTTTAAACAGGAAGTAAAACTGTTGGCAAACTCTTCCTGCAGCGACATGCTTTTTTGTTGCCTGGCAACAAGACAGTTGCAACTGAATGTGATGAAATATTGACATACGTACTTAAAGTTTACTCTTAAGTATTTAATCGGAATTTATTCCTAATGATGCAAGAACATAATACGCTACCATTCAAAATGTTTAAGGTCAGTGCATTTCACCTGTTGTTCTTTTTTTTTTTTAACTAATACTTTTATACAACAAGGATGCATTAAATTGATCAAAACAGACAGCAAAGATGTTACAAATTGTTCTATGTCTATTAAATAAATGCTGTTCTTGTGAACATTTATTCATCAAAGATTTCTGAAAAAAAGTTTCACTGTTTCCACAAAAATAATAAGCAGTACAACTGTTTTCATAACTGATAAAAATATGAGTGATTATTTGACATTCAGCCATTCACTTAAAAGACATCAAAATAAAAAAAAGCTGTATTAACAGTATTACTGTTCTTGTTGTATTTTTGATCATACTTTTGAATGGTAGTGTATATCGTTTCATTGACTAAATCAAATGTAGTTAATCTGTATTTACCTGTACATAATTAGTAAAATCTCTATTTTTGTATCCCTCTTTTTCCACCCCAAGCTACACAACACAATCACTCAGATCCAGGTTCCTATGCTGGGATTCAACTACACATTTGCCCACCTCTGCCTGTTGGATGACAGCAAGAGCTGCATCGTGGATGACATCCTGCGGGTTCTGGAGGAGATGAGATCAGCACGAGCATCCAACCGTTCAGTACCCCCTCTGCGTTACCCTATCACCAAACTCAAAGATGGACGGGAGGCCTACATTGGGCACCAACTGGGCGGAGTCCTGGCAAGTGGAGGGAGAGACGGGGTGCGTTCTGCTCGAGCCCTTCAACTCACATACTACCTGCAAGCAGCCAGCCCACTGAACGAGGTGGTGGCAGCCACCTGGGAGCTGCTGTTCTGCAAGGAGTTGGAGAACTTTGGAAAGGCTCATCCAGAGCTTAGCCTATACCCCTTCACTTCCTCTTCTCTTCAGAGAGACTTCCAAAGGACCAGTCGGGTATCAGAACGGCCGCTGCTCTTTAGCCTGGCTGTGTGCCTCTCGCTGGCCATGCTGTGCTGCTCAATGCGAGACTGTGTGCGTACAAAGCCTTGGCTGGGTCTTCTGGCTCTGGTGACCGTCAGCCTCGCTACACTCACCTCTGCAGGCATTTTCAACCTCACAGGAGGGAAATACAATTCAACATACCTGGGGATTCCGTTTGTCATGTTAGGTGAGATTTTGTTACTCCTTCCTGTCCTCCTATAATGCAAAAATGTGCAATACTGTTCAAAAGTTTGGTTCATTGAAAGCTAGCTAACATGAATCTTCAGAAATTATACTAATATGTTGATTCAACCTGATCTCATGGCAGTTCGTACATATTTTATGAGGTGGCTAATTCGTACAACCTCACTCGTACAAATTTGTACGATTTTTGCTAAATCGTACTTATTTTACAAGCTCCCCATCTCATATTAATTCGTACAAATGACCTACCCCTAACCCCGCCCCTAAACCTACCTGTCACTGGGTTGTAGACAAATCGTACAAAATACGTACAAATTGGTTGTGAGATAGCGTTGGTTGAAAGAAACATTTCTTTTTATTATCAATGTTAAAAACGTATGACATTTTTGAAGAAACTGGTTTTTTTTCAGGATTCTTTAATGAACAGAATGTTTAAAAGAACAGCGTTTATCTAAAGTAAAAATTTTCAATTGCAAAACAAAACTTGTTACTGTCACTTTTGATTAATTTAACGCATCCTTGCAGAATAACAGAATCCAAACTTTTGAATGGTACTGTATATGCATCATCCCAGTGATTTGTGCTGTTTTCTCTCTAATCACCAGCGCCGTTGCTGTTTGCGTATTCGTTCTGTTCTTTTGATCTTCCATTTACATACTGTGACTGCTTGTATTTTAAAGGACTGTCAGGTTAAACGAGTACACCTTTTTGACTGGCCGGAAAGCTCCGCACTGCACTTTTGTCAAGGTGTATCATTAAAAATGAAACACTCCACATCAAAGGAATTCCTGATAGAGCTCAACAGACAGCCTTTAGAGGAATTCCACCCCCTTCTTTTGTCTTCTGTCCATGAGCCATTCTGGTTGAATCAACTGTGCGCTTGTGGAACAGATTCACAGGAGCAGATTTCTTGCGACTAATTACCAACACGCTTACATGCATCCTGACAGATCACATCCATCTCGCTCGCTCTCGTTGGCCATCTCTTACACACAGCAATTAGTGCCACGTGTGGGAGGAGGCTTCTGTTGAGAAAATAACAGGCTGGGGCGAAAGACAGAGAAATGAGAAGAAAAAAAAATGGAAAAGAAAAACGAGGGCTTGGGAAAAAAAGACAAGAAGGCTAAGAGATGATGCGTTTATATTGACCCCCTTGCCACCCACTCCACAAAATTACTATTGCATTTCTATCTCAAGAAGACTGACATCTGTGTCCTTCTTACAATGCTCCTACAGTTCAATCCCAACCTTGGCAATTGTGCCACTCAGCGTCAGCAATCTCAGTATTCTCCCCACTGGTTTCCATTCACAGACCGAGTGACAGCATATCCTTACAGAGCTCTCCTACAGAGCACTTTCTTAGCGTAAAAACAGAACTTGCCAGAGCCGCCCAATGTCACGGCATATCAATGTCATTCCAGGTTGTTCATATTGGGTTGAATAGGGTTCAGAATAAAACAGGAATATAAGTACAACACAACAGATGTCTGACAAAACAATAGGCCTTATCTCTTAGGCCACCGGCCTTTTATTTAAAACAAATTCCATTACAAGGACATTAGCTGTCAACTGGGATCATCTGACGGTCCTCTGATGATAATGGAAAGATGGAAGGGAGAGATTTCATAGGCCATAATTGCTCAGATTAATGTCATGTTTATGAAGAGAAAAAGACTGCACTGCATCTTGGGAGATGTTCAGCAGATAAAGGACTTGCATACTGAGAATCAGTCTCTGTGTGTTATTCTTCATTTTGTTTTGAGATGAGTGGAAATAAAATAGTCGGTTTAATTAGTAAAGAAGAAAACGTCTATGGTAGAGGCAGAGAGCGAAGGCAAAAGTGTGAGAAAACAGCATGAGAATAAAATTACAGTCTCTCTCTCACTTTGTTTGTCTTGCTCGCGGAGCTTGATTGTTTAGTTTAGCAACAATCTCCTCTTACTGCCCATTAGTTTAATTTGAGACCTTTAGCTCTGCCGAAAATCAGAACACTTGAGTCCAATCGTGGAGGCCACGACCTCAGGCCAGTGCTGTCTGGTGACTCTGCTAGCTATTGTGCTGGGCACACATCCCAGGTCTGTGTGAGAGGCAGTACTGGCGATATCGGACCGAGGGAACCTCCGTCATGAATGATGAGTCACTGATGCCGTGGCAACCCTGTAGGTGAGAGCCATCTGCTCACTCTGCCTGCATGAGCCAGTGATGTCTAAAGCTAGAGAGGAAACTGAAAAAAGACCAACAGAATGCGAAAGCACATGTAAATATATGATATGGTGTAGGAATGTTAGCTTTGTCATGATGACTTGGACCCCGGGTTCCTTTATGTCAACTTCTAAAAGTAGGCTGACCCAGTTTGCCTAATGTCTTGGGCTTCTGTGCTTCTATAAAGTCCCAAGACTACAGGGGCTGTCAGCCTTCCTCACATCCGTAAAGCTTTCTCCCTTCATCAGATCAATTTTACATGACGTGTGGCTATCGTGTGTGAGTGTGACTGAGATTTATTTAGCTACAAATTCATCAGCTGTGAACACAGAGGAGAAGAGAGTGGGTTATAGTTAGATCATGCTCTGTAAATAGAGGTGGTGGTGGCCAAGAGGCTTTGCTTCAAGACTGCTTTGCTTTGAAGACTGAATCCTTTCTTTATTTTGATTGATTTTCCAGTAAACTGCAGTGGTAAGGAGCTATAAATTAGGAATTGTGTTTTCTATAGGCTACAGTATGTATAGACTGAATTGAATTGGATTAGAATTAGATTTCATTGATGGATGTATAAATGTTACAATGCATGCTAAACACTTTTTGGCTTAGCTTTGTCCCAAAAACGCAGTGCCAGAGCCAGAGAAAGAGAGCATCTGTTTTTCGCTCACATCTATTGTTGCGATGCAGCTGCAGAGTGACTGTCTTGTCACCGTTTTGTTCAATTATTTACGTCTCCTCTTTTCCCAGCAGCCATTTATGTCACTTGAAAGAGCTGCCTGCCAAAATCACTCCAAGCTATGGTTAGACCATTCCAATTCACGTTTATAAATCACTGAAAGACATTTTCTCTCTTCATCTCTTCCAGGTCATGGTTTGTTTGGCACATTTGAGATGCTGTCGTCTTGGCGTCGGACCCGCGAGGACCAGCATGTGAAGGAGAGGGTTGCTGCTGTGTTCTCTGACTGTATGCTGCCCTTCACAGCCAGCACGGCCTTGCACGTGGTCACCTTCGGCATCGGGGCCAGTCCATTCACAAACATTGAGGCCGTGCGTCTATTTTGTCGAAACGCCTGTATCTCAGTCCTCTTCAACTACCTCTACATCCTCACCTTCTACGGCTCCAACCTGGTGTTTGCCGGCTACCTGGAAAACAACTACCGTCACAGTCTATTCTGCAGACGTGTACCAAAGCCAGAGTTGCTGCAGCAGAAACCGGCATGGTACCGTTTTCTCATGTACACTCATTACAACGAGGAGGCAACAGATGCAGGTCCACTGCGTGCTTACGAGAGTCACCTGCTGGTAGCCTTCATGAAGCGGTACTACTGTGACTGGATCACCAACACCTATGTTAAACCATTCGTGGTTCTGTTCTACTTGGTTTATGTTTCTTTTGCCCTCATGGGCTACCTTCAGGTCAGTGAAGGGTCAGATCTTAGTAATGTGGTTGCCACAGAAACAAGCACTATAGCATACACCCGTGCACAGCAGCGGTATTTCAGCAGCTACAGCCCCGTGATTGGCTTCTACATCTACGAGTCCATTGAGTACTGGAACACGAGCGTGCAAGAGGACCTACTGGAATACACCAAAGGTTTTGAACGCATCTCCTGGTTTGAGAGTTACCTCAACTACCTTCACGGGCTGAACATCACCACTAGCCTGTCACGCAGCAACTTCACAGAGTGCTTGCGGTCTGGCTTTTTGCGCCAACCCCAATATGTGCATTTCTCAGACGATATCATCTTTGCCAAACGTGCGGATGGAGAATTTGATGTGGTAGCCTCGCGCATGTTTCTAGTGGCCAAGACGACAGAAAACAAACGAGAGGAGATGTCTATCCTGCTGGACACACTAAGGAAGTTATCGCTGACCTCCAGGGTGAAGTTCATCATCTTCAATCCATCCTTTGTGTATATGGACCGTTATGCTTCATCTGTTGGAGCACCCCTGAAAAACTCTTGCATCGCTGCTCTCTTTCTGCTCTTCTTTTCAACCTTCTTGGCAGCTGACCCACTGGTGAATGCCTGGTTGACTGTGACAGTAGCCTCTGTTGAGTTCGGGCTGGTGGGTTTCATGACCCTGTGGAGGGTAGAGTTGGACTGCGTCTCAGTGCTGTGTCTGATCTACGGCGTGAACTATGCTGTAGACTCCAGCGCTCCGCTGGTGTCTGCATTCGCTCTAGGCCGGGAATCCACCCGTACGCGCTGGGTCAAACTGGCTCTGGAGCGACATGGAGTTCCTGCCCTTCAGAGCTACTTGTGTTACGGAGCTGCTCTGCTCCCTCTCGCGGCCGTGCCCTCGAATCTCACCCGCACGCTCTTCAGGTGCCTCTTTCTCACCGCCATCATCACCGCCTTCCACTGTTTGGCTATTCTCCCCGTCCTGCTTACCTTCTTGCCTCCCTCCAAGAAAAAACGAAGGGAGAGAAAGAATGCTGCGGAAAACCGGGAGGAAATTGAGTGCGTGGAGATGGTGGACAGCACACGTGTGGTTGATCAGATTACCACTGTCTGACCACATGCCCAAAAGAGAGGTAGTCCGGAGGATGTACAAGAGAGAAAAACAAAACACCCCCAGGGGGTGGCAGAAGGAGACCTGAGATAAAAGAGTTAGCCTTTGTGCAGCTGGGCTTCCGGTTCCCATACTTAAAAGCCTCTAGATGGCTTTTAAGTACTTTATGGGTGTTCTTTAGTATGAGGCCACATTTTAAAAAAGGCTTTTGTTTGATGGTAAAAGCAGATGAGTTTGAGGTTGAGCCATTAACAATGAGTGTATCGTTGTCAGGGTAAAAGCCCTATGCAGGATTTGCTGCAGCTCAATGAGAGCGAGGAAGGCCACACTGCTGCACAGTTGCAGATAATCACAGAGGGGGGCTCCTCTGGTCTGCAGTGTTACAGCAGCAGTAGAGCGGAAACAGTAACAAGCAATTGCTTTGACAAGGCGTAGATAGAGACTTACAATGTTTCTGATGCCCCAAGAACCAAACTAAGACTTTCATGGGGCACTAAGCTAAATACCAAGCAGCCATATTCATACCTGCTGATAGCCATGACTTTAATGCACCTAATGTTGCTTTTTCAGAGTGAGATTTTTTGGTCGGGCCCATATATTTGTCTTTTGGTATATGGTGGTATTAAAAATACATAGTATTTAAAAAGTATTTTCACTGACCATGGTGAAAGTCACCTCCCCCACCATGACCAGTGTCTCAGAAGCATTTATGGCTCATCTTCCATAAAGGAATGTATAAGAGAGAAAAAATGGGCGGGTGAAAGAAAAGGACGGAAGGGGGTGGGGATGTGTCACAGAAGCAAGACTCTGCTGACAGGTTGGTATGCTGTGCAATGCTTCCATGGTAACTCTGGTCACAGTTTAGTTGCATAGCGTATGTATAATTTCCTACCCTCTAAGTTCAATAAGGGCATTGGTTACCAATTAAGCCGTACTGCTGTGGGGAGTATAATCTTTGAAGGATTTATCCCTGCTGCTTCTTGCTTATTTTGTTTGCCTCTAAAAATGCTGAAAATCACCTTGTCACAGACAATGCTCTTCATCAATATGCATGAGCCAGAGTCCCTTCGTTTTCACCCTCCTTTGCCCTCTGTGTATGAGAGGTTCGAAAAAATATATATATACGGAGACCTGGAGCAGAAAGAGAGTATAAGAAAGGAGCATCTGGCCAATCAAATCCACTTACTTTTCAAATTCTCCTCAGTCCCAAAAGCAATTGATATCAAATCAATCATGAGGTAAAACAGCATCCCCTTTAGCTCCAACTCTTACTGTTTTTGTGCAGGGATTAATGCTTTAAGGCAGCTGGGGCGGGGGTTGGGGCATAGGGTTTTTTCAAGTCCCCTTTCTCAAGCACACATGTGGACTGTGACATTGATATTTATTATGACTGTAGCATAATAGAAAGGTTATGTTGCAGCTTGTTAAATATTGCTGAATGCATAGCTACAGATAATCATATCAAGGACAAGAAAGGGAAAAAAGACAGTTAGACATTCACATGATTGGACACATTTGCACACACACACTTAATGTGGCAGCTGTAAAATAGGCTTTTTTTTTTTTTGATCATTCCCCCACTACTTGACTGATGGTCCTCACCTACTCCAATCTCCTCCTAACTAGCACTTCTGAATCACTGCACAGCCCACAAGCATCGAGATGAGATATACACATCGAGATATACACCTATACGGCTAATTAAATCAGTCCATATATATTTACAGTTGCTAGAGCCTCTCACAGCTGATCTTACTCATCTCAATGAAGTAGCAGTATTCAATTCTCTTTCCGACTAATCTGAGGATAGTGCTCTGAAAGATTCTCTCAACAATTTAATTAGTGTTCTAACATCTCTGAGTGATCTCAGACCAGCAACCCAACTGCAGCTTTTACTGATCTCAGCTGTTGCTGATCTCAGTGAAGCACTCAGACAGCTCTGTCTGATCTCAGAACAGTGCTGTAAATAGAGCTTTCACTGATCTCTGAATAGCACTGAAATACATCAGAAACATCCTTTTTGTTCAAGACCTTTTTGTTTTGAAAGGCCCTATACTGAATAATAAAAATAAAAATAAAAAAATTTAATCTGTACTTTTATCTAATATCTTTATCTCTAACCTATAAACCTAACTCTAACAACAAACTCAGATACATTTCCATGACAAGTAAAACAGCATGAAATATTATGCCTTTTTTTCAGAGGACAAATCTTGCATTAAATTAATTTTTCTAACCCCTTTGATAAATCTTAGTTTTCTTGTATTAAGCGTAAAAAATGAAATTTAGTTATCTTTGCCAATAGAGTAAGAAAAATGATCTTGTTTTCAGAGAACATATCTTATATATAAGATCTTAATATTTAATGCAATTTTGGTTAAGTACATTTATCTTTTTTTGGATATGGAAACAAGATGAAAAAAAGACCATGAAACAAATTAGGACAGAAATCCTCATTAAGAAAACGATTTTGTGCAGTGTAATAGTATCAATCATATCTAATCCATTTTCTATCTATCTATCTATCTATCTATCTATCTAGTTGGACAGCTTTCATTTTGTAGGAATCAGCGTGGTTTTATGTGGGTAAAATGGTCCAGTTATGTCTATGTACTTGACTGTACTTGAAAGCGTGTACCCTTTAAGAGAAATATCATGGACCTAGAACGATCTTCATTTTATAAATGAAGCTTAAAAGTTCATGTTCATTACAATCTCTTATTTGTCCTCCCTGTCTGTCAAAACTGCTGGATTAGAACATTCAATGCAAAGCCCTTCACATATCTCTGCTTTCATAGAGATTCACTCAGGCTTACATCCTTTCATTTCGTTTGTACAACACCTCCACTATTTTATTCAATCCAAGTATGATTGCTGTGAAGCAGTATTGGCACAAGGCCCTTTGAAGATGTCAAAGCCAGTGGGAAGAATGAGGGGAAAAAAGTATATATTATACACCCACACTGGTTTGCACACATGTACACACACACACACACACACACACACACATTTAGCCTAGAGTTCATGCATTCTACCTGACTGATATGCCTCTGGAGATGATTGTTGTTTTTTATCTGTTTCTATGAATTTCAGAAGAATAAAAATAAAAGAGGGTGAAACAAAAAGAGAGCAATGTTGCATTATTTGTTTGTGTTATTACAAATCCTTATTAAATTAAGCATTAACAGTAAATAGGATAAATTATGCCGCTCTGTTTTCAGTTTTGCAGCATGCTGCCATCTAGTGGGCAGTGCCATTACATGACAATGTTGTAGACATTGTTAATTGGTGGAAAAAGTGCATGAAATTAAGCATGAAGTACAATGCCATATATGAGGGTTAATAGTGTTACAGTATAACCAGAGGAACCAACACACAAGGAGAGCGAGTATGGAAACATAATTGGGAATGACTCCCACAGTGTGACATTACCAACAGCCTCTACACATTGAGAGCGCTCAGATTCTCAGAGGACTTCTTTAGCGTAGAGAGCTGTGAAAATTGCTAGGCTGTCATTACCATTAGTAAAGGGTTCATTACTACAGCAACAAGAGCCATATGAACAGCGGTACGACAGTGTGTGAGTGTGTGCGCAAAAAGGCACAAGAATAGGGGAGTTTTCCCTTCTTTGAAACAAACATTACACAAAGAGTACTGAATTTCACATGACACATTTCCTCCTGTCTATTGCCACTGGCAGTCACGCAGATGCTGTGGCATACCCAAACTCAGTCCTGGTCGGCTGTGGGTGGGATCGAATCAGCACCACAGAGACTGATCATGAGCAGAGATTACAGAAGAAGACACCAAGGGTGTGCCTCCTCACTAAAGTAACCTAATACTCTTTTGTCCAGGTCAGTTTTTGACTATACAGTTCAGAAGAATTGCAACCACTGCTTACAGAATTCATCAGATAAGAAAAACAGCCACCATATATTCTAATAGGCTGGTTATATGCATACAAAAAGAAATGGTTATGTGTAAATGAACTCAACCACAGAGAGGATCAATAGACAGAGGTGCAAAAAAACAGAAATTCATCAGTACTCTTTTTGATTCAGCATTTTTTCAGGTGTGATCCGTAACCATAGAAACTCAGTCTACTGAAAAGCTCATTTCCATCAGGAGGAAGTCATAAAAGAAGAAGGCATTATTCAATACTCACACTTTTGTTGATGATACATCTCGTTTCCTACTTACAGGGTCCAAATTTAAACCTGAAAAAAAAAAACATTTTAGGATTTTTAAAATATATATATAATTTGAAATATTTAAATTTCTAGGCAGTGTTGTTAATTGTTATTATCGTTAACTAAAACTGTTTTCAGTAATTGAATTGAATGTGAAATAAACGAAAACAAATAAGAACTAAAGAAATAAAATTAGAACACACACACACACACACACACATATATATATATATATATATATATATATATATGTATATATACTTTGAATTCTTACAATACTAGTCAATCTTATTGTAGTGATTATTTTAAAATGTGTTTCAAATATTTGGAGTTAATTGAATGTAAACAAAATACTCCAAGATAAAAAAATAGAAATAAAATAAAAAAATATATCAATTTAAACTTATACACAATAACATGCAGTACTAAGTTTATTTCACAACTTGACAAAAAGAAAGAGGAAAAAGAGATAAAGGGGCCCCAGGGATCCACACCCTGCGTAATACAAAAGATGATCTGCTGTAAGTGTGAGAGCCATTTTCACAGGTGTCTTAGTTTGTGTCTGTGTGTGTGTGTGTGTGTGTGTGTGTGTGAGAGAGAGAGAGAGCTACTACAGAGAGGCTAACAGGAGAGTTGAGGAGGAGAGAGACGTTAAACCGGTCTGTGTTCCCCTGTACATCATTTTTCTCTTGTCACTTTCACCCACCAAGCTGCAAACACCATGTTTCCTACATTTTCAAGTTCCTTTTTCTTCCAACCCATATCACATCCTATTCACATATAAATATGTAATTTTTAAAGGAGTAGTTCATCCAAAATTAAAGCTGTGTCATTGTTTATTCATTCTCATGTTGTTGAAAAAACAGTAAGACTTGCTTCCATGGAATACAAAAATGATGTTCATAATGCTCTTTTCCATAAAATAAATGTAAATGTTGATCAGTGGCTGTCAATCTTCATAAATGACCAAAGCATTACTAGTAAAAATTATAGCATGTCAACATACTTACTGTATTGCATAACCTAATTTCATAACAACAAATTTTGTGATTATCTTCAAATAAAGCTGCCATATGGCTTCAGATGACTATAAATGTCACACAGAATTTTTTTTTTTTTGGTGCTATATTTAGAGCTATATAGCTCCTAATCAACATTCACTTTCATTGTATGTAAAAAGCAGCGGGAACATTCTGCATAACATCTCCTTTTCTTGATTTCTCTGAAAGAATATCATACAGCATTAAGATGACAAATGACAAAGTTTCTATTTTTGGATGAACTATCACTTGAACATAAACTTTGTCCTACTTAAAAAAAAAAATACCTGTCTGTCTTTACATCTGACGCATTAAACACAGTCAAGTGAAAGGCACACCATGCAAAAGCACCTGCTAAGTCATGGAATATTTGAGCTGTCTTTGTGACGTTAGCACCGCTCTCAATAAGCAATCCTGAAAACAGCCAGGGTGTCTGACCCCTGAGAAAGAGCAAGAAGAACCCTGAAGGGCCGACACAAGGCATGCACAGATGGGCATGCTTTACCTCCACTGACAGGCTGCCGAGGGTCCAGGAAATGTCTGAGTCCACATCCTGGTCCCTGCTGTGCCTGAAAGAACCAGTTGCCACCAGATCACTTTTCATTAAGTAACCATGGTAAAAGACAGTAAGAGTGCTTTTCAAGTACTTATCTCTATATCTCATTATTTCATTCATACCGTATAATTAATACTGTCAGGGGATTCAGAAAACAACCCCTTTAGGATAATATTTTAAGCCTTAATAATGGAAAGTGCAAACACTTCCGCAACAATAACAGTCATCAGGCTACAGAAGAGATTGATAATATCATGACTAAATTGTCTGTGACAAAGGAAAACGTCAGTATTGGCGGCTGAAAAGTCACCAAGTGTAGAATAGAGGAAGGCGTGTCATCCTCTTATTGGAAACACGAAGTTCTCACAATAATGGGAGTGTCAGATTTTTTCAACCCCAAGAACTGTCGTTTTAACTTTTTCCTGTTTCGAAACCGCGTTGCTTTCTTATTTTTCGTTACCTGATAATTCGTGACAGTTGAAAACCCAAACACACGTCGACCAGCACCAGGATTTATTTCACGTGGAGCAGTTTGGATGGAGTTAAGAGCGGTGAAAGAGCCGCGAATTTAGGATGTCTTCAGGCGCATCACGCGCGACGACACCAGGTGAGGGGAAGACTTCATGAACAAATCCAGACAGCTGTATTACACAAGCCAGACAAGAAAAACCAGTGTATTTGTTGATATTTTAAAACACAGAAGTGCTACTTTAAAAGTTTAAGCACAAAAAGAAGTCGTGAAGTCAGAAGGAAAGCAGAAAGACAGTAGTTAAGTCAGTTGGAAAGTAGAAAGCGATAACACCTTGATAGATTGATTGACAGGTCCAGCGCTGAGACGTGTAAAAATAAGTGTAAATAAAATCTAAAAATTTAAAGTGTAAAATAAATTTAAAAATAAGCAACATCAAAATTTTAAACAACATTTTTCTATTTATATATATATATGTTGTTCTTTGCAGCCTCTATAAGCTCGTATAAATTGGAAAAATACAAGAAAATAAATAAAAAACTTTGAGAAGTTGCATAACCTATGATGTACAGTTTCCCTTATATATTCATATTTTACCTTAATGCTCATTATCAGCCACAATGGTGCAGAGATTGTGGGTCACTTTGGGTCAGGTGATGAGACATTAAACAACAAATTATTTTTCATATTTCTTAATGTACACTTTAAAGTATAGTATGTTGACCGTTTTTTACAGTGAAACAGCAATACTGTTTTGTTTTGCACAGACAGACAAGTAGTTTTTTGGAAATACAGACAGATAAATCAATGCATGCTCTTGTTGTGAGACAGGTGTGAAGGCAATACAGACTATTTGTTTTTTTTAGCTATGAATGGAATTTGATGGCATATTTATCTTGGCTCTCAGTACCCCCGAGAATGACAGGAAATGACGAAAACATTTTTTTTTAAATAAAATTAAAAAATTATATATAATTTTTTCTTTCAGTTTTTCTATCAACTGATTGTGAAGAAAGAAATAGATGGCTGGAGATTATCAGCACATTTAAATGTTGTCCAACCTGCTTGCATTCCAGAAACGACAATAACACACTGTATTAATTTGACTTCTTTGGCCAACAGGCTTCTGAATCTTACTTGGTTTTTACGTCTAGATTTCCAAAGATAAAACAATGATATACTAAACCTGCAACATCACTCTTTAAATCAACATAAACATAACATGTGATGAAGGAAGTGTACTGTGGTTTTCAAAATACTTGTTTGCATTCCTTTTCCTAGAATTCTTGACAACAAGAGACAGCATTGATACTGGTAAATTTGCAAGACATCCCTTTGTTCATCTAAACAAAGGGATATATGAGTAGGACTATCATTTAAGTGCCAATTTAAGTAAAGTACACTAAAATGGAATAAAACATTTCCATAACATTAAGGAATATGAGTTCCTAAGAAAGATAAAAAATATGTTTAGACTGAAGCATTACCAGACAAATTTCCAGAAAAATATATTCAACACAGAAACTTGCATGACTTCTCGAGGCCTAGGAATCACTATTTTACAACAGCCTGATATTTCTAGACTTCCCATGACTGTGAGGCACCTGCTAAATTAAAACTTTGCAAGTTAGTGCCTTTGGTCATCACAAATCAGCATAAAAACACCTCTGAATCCTGATACTCGTGAACAGCAATGAATGGAATTAAAGATATGTTACAACATTCCTCGCCACATATTTCTGTAAAAAAAACAGATAACCATTAAGTTTTCCCAACAGCTCCCAATGCATAGATTTTGCCCATAGATATCAATAATAATGTTCAGTTTCATTGTTCCAATGCAAATTACCTCACCTGTGGGTCTTTTATACATCCTGAGATTCTAATTGGAGTGTGAACACTAGAGCTGATTATTGTTTTCATGTTGAGAAATGCGTTATAATTGAGCTCAGGTTGTGATGTTGTTATCACAATTACTGAATGCAAGTGTCTGCTAAATGAGCACACGGCACAACCTCTTAACCTCTGCCTTTTTGAGCTGATTTCTGTATACAGTAAAATCACAAAATGTTCAACAAAACAGATTTATACAGTAGCTCAGCAAAATCAGAAAACAATTTGGTTTAGATGGTGTGTGCCACAACTGCACCTTTGACAATAGCCATGTAATATGACTAAATGCATATTAATTCCATGGCTGTTATGCAGCAATGAACCGAAGTGCTAATGCATATCCAGATATATTAGACCTTGTTGGAAATTAAATCTGTTGTAGAAACAGAAAGAAAAGGTAGAGGAAAAGAGGAAGAGAGATTGTGTGAGTCGCTGAATGAATAAACAGCCAGACAGATTTGATGAAAGAGACTGCAGTAAGTTGACTGCCACTTTACATTAGACAGAATTACTGCCTCTCACACAGTTAGTAATGCCTGTCTGCTTTTGTCCAGACAGTAAACCAGGAGCATTTCATCAGAGTTTTATTCAAACATCCCCACACAGCCATTCAATCACTCTCAGCACCAAAGCCATCTCATTCTGTCTTATTACTGTAAACCAGCTGCAGACATTTAACGCTTCCTGTCTTTTCCATCTTTAAATCAAGTTGGGCTTTTATTCCCTTTTATAGAGAGTCACCATGGACTTTTGCAGCACAAAAGTCCAAGGTGTGTGCATAGACTAAGCACACCATTTTGAACAATGAGTGCACCTCTAATGACCAGGATCGATATCTGTTTGCAGCTATCCTTTAAAGAAATATACAAATGCGCACTTCCTTATTGTTACCAAAAGCACAGTGGGCATTGTTTTTTTATTATAAGTGTTTCTGTCCATACTATTCAAGAGATATAGTCAAATTATGTGGCTTACCTTGGGTATTTGTTTGTTTGGTGGAACTGAATTATTCACACAAGGAAATTAAAAAAGCAAACATGGAACTAGAAAAGGAACAAAGCTATATAATACGCAAAACATATGCAAACATATATAAGTAATCTTATTTTATTAATCAGGCATTGACTGAATTGTGAAAAGTGGGCATTACATAAGAAAAGCATTACAAGTTAGTTGGAGAGGAGGGGTTGAAAAAAGATTTGTGACATCAGCTGAAAAAGAAACGATTGAAGTTACTATGTAAATTGTTATTATTTTAATAAAAGACTTCACGGACAGGTATAAAGCCATAAATCTGCATTAAGAATGTAAACAGGGTCGATTTTAATTTCATGTTGAATGACAAACTGAAAGAGCTTTATACAGTAGAAGTAATGACCTCCTCTCAGTTACACCCTGTAGTTGTGTTGATGAAAACACTTTTTCTTTTCTTTCTTTGAACCAAAGAGTTCCTTTGTTTTTATTTGAAGGATGCTTTACAAGCACAGCAAGCACCTGAGTGGACGATTCAAGAAGTCCGCACATCACTTTGTCTGGCTCCTCTGTCTTTGGGTTCATCTCTTGCCTCAAGGTTAGTACAATATACTGCTATTTTACCAAACTTTGCTATAAAACACATAGAAAACATGTGAGACTAAAATCTAAACTTGTGCTCTTTACAGTTTTACATGACATGAAAATGTATTATATATCTGTGTGCACAGTTTCTCTTTCAATTTATATCCGAGCAAAGTACAGAGTAGAGAGACCCTGAAAATGAACAATAGTTTGGCTGAGAATCAAGTCCAGAGAAGACAGCATTTGCTTAATTGCTTGCCAGCACTCCCGTACAAGTCTATAAAACTCCTTCAAGTAGTAAAACGATTAATAAGAATGGAACGAGGCTGTAAATTGCAAACAGGAGGGACTGAGTCAGCTGTGCAGGAGAGTCACTGCAGTAGACCAACTCACAACATTTTTAGGGGGAGCTTTTTTTAATGGCATTATGAAATCCGATCACGTTTTAGATTGAATTTAATAATAAATACTAGTAATACCAGGAGAATTCACACACCCAGAGGGAATCTAGCTGGAGGAGAGCGAGAGACAGAATGGATGAGATAATGTGGAGGAGTCCAGTGGCCCGCAGCATGATTGTCCTAGCCTTAATGAATTAATTAGTAATGATCACAGTGAAGATAAAGGGATTCTGAGCATTTCACTTCTCATTCCCCAAGAGAAACCACCATCACAACACTTACAGAGCAGAGAGGGAAAGTGCCTAACTGTGTTCCAAATGATGCACTGACTATACACTATATGTGTACTACCTCTGAGTTGTTTGTTGTCAGTAATATTTTTTAATTAAATTACTACTACTTTTTTCAGCAAGGACCCATTAAACTGATCGACAGTAAAGATACACACGGAATTGTGAGATGTTAACTTGCAGTGAGATATGAACTCGCAATTATGAGAAAAAAAGTCAGAATTTGTGAGATTAAAAAGTTGCAATTATTTTTTTTAGCGTAAACAAAAAAAACTGAATTGTGAGATGTAAAGGTAGAATCCAGAGAAAAAAAGTCACAGTTGCGAGATATGAACTCAGAATTGTGAGATGCAAAGTCAAAATCGCAAGACATAAAGTTTATTTCTTGCAATTGTGAAATTTTTCCCAAAAAAGTTCAAATTGTGAGATAAAAAGTCAACAGTTACCTTTTTTAATATTTTTTATCCCATGGTGGAAACAGCTTCCATTGAAAACAGTTATTTTAAATTCTAAAAATATTACAGTATTACTGTTTTTACATTTTTGATCAAAGAAATGCAGCCTTAAAGAACAAAAGAGACTTCTTTCAAAAACAATTAAAAAAAAAAAAATCTAACCAACCTCAGCTTCTGAATGGTAGTGTATTCTGCAGTCCAGTGTATTCATTTTAGAATAGTTTTTCATATAGAATTCTTGACGATTTTGAGAAGCGCACTAAAAGGGAAGAACCTGG
>SCHK01402910.1:722-19597 GCA_004124795.1 Poropuntius huangchuchieni | reverse complement strand
TTCAATAATGAATTCAAAAGTAGTGTATTGTGCACTTTTTTAATTTAAAACTACTGCTATTTGAACAAAAGTGCAATAACATTTGGTTTGCAAACACTTTAAACAAATAAGGTGCTTATTACAGCAAATGCTCTCATTGGTTGAGATGCGTCATGACACCCATCCCAAGGCAGTACTGATCAACATCCCACCCCTCCTGTGACCCATGGTTTGTCTGTTTGTGCATTTAGAGCCAGTGAGCAACAGACTTTCATAATAATAATAAAAAAAAAAACTGTGTTAATGCGCCATAAAATAATTGTCAGCGTTAATGCTTTAATAACGCATTAAATCACCCACCCCTAATAAAAAATATTTTAAAAAAAGTAAAAAAGTAAAAAAGCACATTACAAAATTACTAAAACTTAAATTAAGATTAAGGCAAAAACTACATCCATTTGTAAGTGTTTTTCTGTACATGTTGTTTGGCTTGTTTTCACAAAATGAATTTGTAAAAATTATTTTCTGATAGCTTAATTCACTTGTTGTCAGGAATATTCAATAAATCCAAATGAACAGCAAGCTGAATGTTCTAATATGTAAAATAGGCTATATATCATAAACAGTATAACATAATTTCCCTGAACAATCTAATTACTGGCATAAACCATAAAGTCTAAAAGCAAGCTTCCTGTCAAATATCTAAGATATATTTCTGCTACTTCCACAACATATTCTAGTGGTTTTAGATACTGACATCATGCTGATTACTGCCAAAATAGTGAAAGCCATTCACTGACATGACAAATTATCAAACACAGAAAGTTAAAGTAATAGTTCACCCAAAAACCTATATTTACTTTACGTCAGGATTAGAAAACACACACACACACACACACACACACACATTGTTTCAAACCAGACTTTCTTCTAATAAACACAAAAGGTGAAAATGACAGGAATTTCTGGTGTTTTCGGGTGAACTATCCCTTTAATGTTAGACTGAAAGCTGTAGCTGATGGCTACTAGCTCTATCACCACCATATCGATTGATTTCAGCCATATGTGGCTTCCCATGTGATCGAAACGTTTCAAATGTAACCAGAAAAGAGGAACTGTTAGCGAGCTGAGCTATAGCCTAGTTCATTAGGCTGGGTTATGAATCGCCTATAGCCTATAAGAACGCAGGCTGTCATGCCACACAGCACTGACGGACTTAAAAACAATGACAACTCACAGACGATGCAATGGTGTGTTGGAGTGTTGTGCTGAGTGTGTTCTGTGTTCTCGATCCATCTCTCACTTCTGCTGTCATTGCTCGCCCATTCTTCTTCTTTTGGGTTTTATGGCAGCTGGCATCCAATTTGTTGCATTACCTCGCCCATTCTTCACTCTTCGTGCGGAATATAAACATCCGCTTCACCTCTGCACAATGCATTCTGGGAAGTGGAGTACTGACACACGTCATCCCGTATTATTGAATTATCGAAATTCTTTCCAAAACACAAAAAGAACTCTTTCTGATTTGAATAATTAATCTGTTTGACCTTTTAAAGAACAACAGTTACGACCGGGAAATTATAGATTGTTTAGACACGATGTGCAGAACAAATATGCTTGCTTATAAAAATAAATAAATAAATAAATTATAGTTAATTTATAGAAAGAGTTCAAAGTTCAGATCCAGGATGTTTTCTCTGTTCAGACCTCCAGAAAAATAGGCCTATTGATTTAAAAAAAATAAATAATAATAATAATAATTTATTTATAATTAATAATAAATATATATATATATATATATATATATATATATATATATATATGCTAAAAGCCGTAAAAAGATTAGACATAGCTAGTAGCTATATTAGGTAGGCTAATGGACAGTGTTTGATAGAGCTTTTAAATAAATTTGTGGTAGCCTGTAGCTTTTATAGTAATTTTTGATTCAGCCTCAGAAAGAGACAGATATTATAAACCTGTAAATTGCAGATAAATGTACAATTATTAAAATTAAAAGAATGAAAAAATTAAATAATTAAAATGAAAAGAGTGAGAGAAAACATTCAGTATAAACTGTAAATGCAGCATGTTTGGATAATCAGGCTATTATTGATCTAGGTGATCTAGACTCCATTTTTATTTTTGTTTATTATTGAAAGTAATTATTGAAAGTTAAAGTAACTGAGTTTTACAATTTCCTTTTTTTTTTTTTTAATAAATGCTCTTGTATGGTTCTATTAATTCTCTTATTATTATACTATGGTCTGACACAAAATCATTTAGTATGGAATTTGAATAATGATTATTGTAAAAAGTCACAGAAACCCTAATGAGTTCTTTAGAGTTGACTCTAAAGTATATTGATTTGATTAGTTTGGCTTGTCAAAATTAGGATATATTACTAAAAAAATAGTGATGACGTGTTGTATATGTCATCACTAATTTTTGGTAATATAGCCTAATTTTATTACCATATTATAACCCGAATACATAATACATTTACATTTATCCATTTAGCAGATGCTGTTATCCAAAAGTGATTTGTAAAAGATGATGTCAAAGTGTTGTGTTACCAAAAAAATAAATAAAAATATCATGCCTAATCATGCCTGTGCATAAATTATTTACAGACTAATGACTGGAAATAAAAAATGGCACTTATAGTTTATTGTTATTCACCACATTGATCTGAAAATGACTCGTAGCCAAAGATACAGTGCATATATATATATATATATATATATATATATATATATACACACACACACACACACACACAATACAATACACAGGTTTAAAATAATTTCTCTCTCACTTTTCCTCTCACTCCGTTGCTCACTCTTTTTCTTATGTAAAAGGCATTGAGAAGCACCAATCCTTTGTAGTCTAGAAGAAAGACATTGTTTTGATGTTCTGAATAATACATTTGTCTGTTAGAATTGACTGAGAATGTGGCGATTGTGACATTTATTTCATCGTAAATGGCCACATTCCCTCATGACCTGTCCTGCTGGCCTCTCTGGTGGATAGAAGGCACCGCGCAGGCTTGGCTCCAAAGAATACGTGCCGCTGGCTGTCCATCATGGACAAGTGGTGGGCTCACAGAGGGAAACAGATGCATATGACCACGTTTTGGCTGGCATTTGCATCGATGAATGACTTGTCCAGTCAGTTTGTCTCATGGGTGAATTGAAGCCCCATTGTCACCACAAAGAGCACTGAGTCTCTATGGAAGCGTCACTAGGCAATCACAGGCCAAACTCTCATTAGGAGTGGAGCTGAACGGCGGATAAAGAAGACAATTGATTTTGAAAAACAGGTTTTTCTTCAATTGCTGCTTTATTTTAACCTAAAAAGACATTTTTTGTGCATTACGAATGACTAATTTTCATAATTGCCATATCAGTTCTTGAGGTCTGCCTGAAATTTATGACTAAAATGAAAAAAACTGGAAAAACCTTGTCAGCCTCTACTGCAAATGGACTGATGACATTTTAAGGCAAGACACTAGGCAAAGTTTTTTTCATGCACTGGTTAATTTTGAGATTTTAGGCTTTTTATAACGTGTTGTTTCAGAAAGTGGAAAGGAAACCTCAAAATTCATTGTTGCACTTTATCTCTTTGCATCTTTAGATTTCACTTGCAAAACATTATCTTTAAAAGCTCTTTTCTTGAAATTATTGTTTCTCACACACTGAGCAAGAAATCTCATACACCAAGCTTTCCAAATGTATGTTCTATTGATATTCTTAAGATTTAAGGGGTTTGTTCATACCCCAATTTTCATACCCAATTTTATACAATATTTTATTCCTAAAAACATTGTGAAGTAGGAACTTGCTACTGCCAGTGCATACGGCAATGCAGTGCTGTGAGTATTTAAGACAAACTGCTGCTGCATAAATAGCATGTATAATAACCCGTGGCAGATTTATACAGGTGGAGCTGGGGAAGGTGGAGGGTTAAATGGCTAACTGTAAATGTAAAGCAACAAGCTCATTGGGTACAAATACAACATGAACTAATCAGCTTGTGCCAAGTCGTTTAACGCTGTGAATATCATCAGTTACTTTTAACCCATTAGCCTGCACCATCTAGAGTTTCATGGAAGAACTAGGCATATATTTCTTCTGTAAAAACTCTAATTTGTCAGCAAAACCCATATAGAAACGCAATATGACCTATATTGCCCTATGTCAAGAGTGATATTGACATACCTAAGGTGACATATAATGTCTATATGATGATTTTTCTTGCTACAGCAAGCATACGTCAACAATATTTTTATTTATAAATACGCAACTTACAAGCAATATAATATGTTTTTGTAATAAATACATGCCTATCTCTTATATTTATTTATATAATAACATGTATTGTAAACATTTTTGTTTTATATGACAACATAGTTCATATATGGAAACTGAATATATGCATATTTAATACTTTTGCATATGGGAATGGTCCAAGAATTATAAATCTGGCTTTATCCAATGTGATTTCTGTTCTGAAAATGTATTCAAATTAGCGCATATTTATTTAGATAATGTATAATTTGCATATTTAAACATAACATTTCCGAAAACTTGTAATACAAAAAAGTTTTGATTCTTAATATAATCAATCAAATGGGGAAGTATGGTGATGTCTATTTTTTTTAACCCTATTCACCTGGAAATGCACAGTTCTTTTGGGTCCAAATGCACAAATCAGATAACTGATGAGAAGATAGTAGAGCAGGCTGATGGTTTGATGAGAGGAGAAGTTGGATGCATTTGCCTTTGATGGGAAAAGAATGCATGAAAAGCGATGGTTTGGAGGATACCGAGAAACGGTGGATCATTTAGAAAGAAAAAAGGGGGGGAACAGGAGGACTGTGGAAGGACTGACAGGAAGAACGGTCTGAACGACAAAGAGAAGGTTGACGGTGGTGAGTTTGTTAGCCTCCAGCGTGGACAGCTCCCTTGACTGACAGTGTGATCAGCTGTCAGCTCCTGCAGGCATCACCGACAGGCCTCCTGTCTTCTGTCAGGCCTCAGTTCCAGCCTGCTGTTCCATACCCACGTGCAAACACACACACACACTCACACACCAAAGCCCTATTCTCCCTCCGACCCAGCTGTCAAAAAGAGCACAGCTAAATAATGAATCTGGCCATATTCCTTGAAGGAAAGGCAACGGGGAGGGGAAACGCAGAGAGAGAGGAGTCTGAGGATCCTCGAGGGAAAACCAAAAACAAACCTCAGTCCATTTAATCCCTCTCTTCACAGCCACAGAGGAACAAGACAACAGCATCAACAAAAATTCAGCTATCCTTCCATCAGCTGTCATAAATAAGACTTGCTATGACATTATCCTTTCTCTGCCGATCAAAGACCACTTGGCCGGTGCTTACCAGACACAAACAGGGAAGGAGGAGGAAAACAAACCAAGCTCCCTCTATGGATCATTCAGAGATATATGCTTTTTGGCCATTTTTCACGGTAATGTACTTTTGCAATATAAAGTAATTTTGAATAATGAATAATAATTGTAATTTTCCCAGCTCTTAATAAAAAATAAAATAAAACAAAAAAAATCCTGCCGATTACAAGGCTAATAAAAATGAAAGAAAGAAAGAAAGAATCTGACTGTACACTATATCCTCCTAGTTAGCAAATAAAACACACATGCAAATTTTGATAAGCTTGTTGTTGAAACACTACCTCCACACAACACCATTACTGACCAGTCAGAATTATCCCAGACAGCCGGTTAATAACTCTAGATAGTTTTCTATAACGGACCTGGTTGCTGAATGTCATTGGCTTTAATGGTTACAGGTTCAAATATAAATCGCTCTCTGCATTTCCACAGAAGGAGAGGCTATTTAATGCTGCCATTTTCAGCCTAGGCTGTGGATTTTCTCCTCTCATCCACTCATTCCCTTTAGAGACCCGTTCACTTAACAACGGCAGCGATTTTCTGTATTGAAGCAATCAAAATTGAAACCCTCTAAAAATATTCTTGTTTCTACTCAAGTCATTCTGATAATGTAACATCCAAGTCTTAAAACACTCATGGCTGCATAACCTAAACTGAATTGCTTGGATTATTAAAGGTTGCAAAGGTTATAGTCAATGCTGATCCATTATCATTTTTTGAAACATTTTTACTCAAGACGCAAAAGACAAAACCTACTTATTTCAGCTTCTTTCTATGCATCTCGCTCTGATTCATCCACTCAAGTTTGTGTTTAGTAATGATGCTTGATTATTTCCGTACACACTTGTGTTTGCACACACACACCCCGGCCCACTGGCTCCAGGTGAGAGCATTACAATTCACATAGATTAGAATACATTTGCCACCTTGCCAGGTGTTCTCAAACGCAGGCCTATCACCATGGCAAATCGCTCGGCAGCCGCGCAACTGAATGACACTTCACATTCAAATCAAAAGCAGTTACTCCAGCTCTCTTTGGCATGATAGTCTTTTGAACAGGAGCAAGAGTAGGGGGAGGAACCTGTGGCTATAACAACATTATCTGAATTAGAATGGCTTTGATCGTTAACAATGGACGGCAAAACACTTGAAATAAAGAGCTTTTGTAAATCCAGTGCCTCAAAACTGGGTATGACTCAATGTAGCGCAATGGCTTTCCTTTGAGTTAAACTAACATGTACCGCTCACACGTGTGTGAATACGAACATTTTAACTTTAGAACATGAGAGCATATATGAATTATTCATATTTAACACTTTCTGTTTTTGATCCCTCTCATCCAAAACGATACACACCTGTTTTGTTTTGGTTCTTTTCAAATCCGTAGTGGCATTCAAAAGGTATATTCACTGCTTTTTCACAAAGATCATACCTGCCGCTAATTGTAATCGTAAACACGGCTCATAATTATTCATATTTAATATCCATTTTCAGCTTATCGAAATGATATTTGATTACCCCACATATCTTGCAATTGACTTCATTTAGAAAGGTCGACTATTTGCACCGGCCAGGGAGTGATTTAAATGTTTCATGATGATTACCAAAGTTATTCGCCTTTTGTCTAAATGACAGAATCTGCAAATATAATTAGCACGGGTGGAAATGCAGGGAGATAGTGGTGTTGGCTGTCATCACGTTCTCCTATTGTTACAGCGCTGTGTCCTCCAGCTGAACTTCACTACACTGAGTTTAATTGGTTTCAGGAACTCTGCTTTGAGGAAGTCATAACCTTGATCTTCCCCCGGATAAGAGAATCCTTTTTTCACCATCAAATGCATGCAAATTTCAGGCTCAGCCTGGGAGAATTGTAAACAGACAAACATTGTTTTATTCCATTGTGATTATGATTAGAGAGAAATAATTAATCACAGTGTTTTTAGTGGCCCAGAGACAAGAGGTGCACTGATCTACTGGCATAGACTGACACAAGCTACCATAGCTATAAGAACAGTTATAATGAGAAATGGCTACTGATGTCCTTAACTTGGAACTTCGCTTAACAGCAGAGGATGAACAATGAGTTATTTGTTTTTCTGTATATGTGTATGTATACTTCATATACTGTGTGTACAAACCGATAAGAACATCACAAAAATGCACAAATAATCCACAACACTCCAGTCCATAAATGAATGTGTTGTGAAGTGGAACGCTCGATGTTTGTAAGAAACAAATCCACTTTAAACTGTTGATTCTGTTGATTATTTCACAAGATGTTCATTAATGGATTGGAGTCATGTGGATTACTTGTGGATTACTGTGATATTTTTATCAGCTGTTTGGACTCTCATTCTGATGGCACCCATTCACTGGAGAGGATCCATTGGTGAGCAAATGATGTGATGCTTAATATCTCCAAATCTGTTCCAAAGAAGAAAAACCCATCTACATCTTGAATGGCTGGAGGGTATGTAAATTTTCAGTAAATTTAGATTTTTGGGTAAACTGTTCCTTTAAATACTTATTATGGCTGTAAGTAGCATTGTTTTGTTTAATTTTAGAGAATTCTGTTTATTTTATAATGTTCTGACAACCACTATAAAACAGACACTAATATAATGCAAGCATTATTTTAACAACATAATATGTAACATTTAAATTTAAATCTTAAATTAGCTTTTTTCACGGTACAGAGTAAGGGAACTGGATCTGCATTTTTAGATCTATTGTCAAAAATAAACAAGGATATAAAAAAATGTTTTCTGTAAGGCAAAGAATATGCGAATAAGCAGTGGACAGGTTACCTAGGCACCGAATAGCTATTTCATTCTGCAGTCTTGGCACGCAAAACCTTTTCTGAGAGCACTTATCTCACTATTCCTCAAAGGTACAGAGATCAAATCCCTACGTCCTTCACACCTGCCTCGCTCTTTCTCAGTCAATACCAACTCAAACTCTCTCTTGAGATGCTTTAAAACTTACAATTTTCAAAAAGAACAATCTAGGAGCTAGACAAATATACAATTGGTAGAAATAATAGACACATTCTCCCACTTTCTCATAGAGAAAAATAAAAAGCCAAGACACAAACTGCAATAAATTATATTTTTATGACACATACATTTTAAAAATGAAAGCTAATGACAGCTCAAGGGTTTTGTTGTATATAATAATGATTTAGAAGAAATCAACTTTAATGCTGAATTGAAAGCTTAGACCTTGGTATAGTCATCAAAAACACTTTTTAATATTCTGTGTATAAAAATCAACACAGTCGATATTTTAATTAATTAACACTGTTAAAATAGTTACTTCTATGAAAACTGCATTATTGTAAAATGAACACTCCAGGTGTTAAACTATTAAAAATAATTATACTATCAGCACCTTGCAGAGCTGCATCCCAAACACTCACGGTAATTTTAGCCATTATTGTTATCTATTCATACTATTTAGTCTTGATATTCAAAAATATGTATTATATATATCTGACTGTTCTTACAACACTATAAAATCCCAATTGATCCACTGCACAACCCTTTCCCTTTCCACCCCACTGCTGCCAAGCATCTCCCTCAGCGAGCGTGACACACTCCCATGGAATGTATTCAAATATTTTGACATTTTGCCTTTCCTTACTTCCAGAGCAGAAATGATTTGTGACAGATGGAGAAGGGCTCTGTCTGATGAGCTCCCTCCAACACCACGGGCATCTCTCTCCTCCTCGGTGTGCTCTCTCCGTTCGTTCCTTCTCTGTCTCTCTCTCCTGTCATGTGTGGTGGCCTGTCTCTTTCCACAGCTGCCCCAGGTGCATCCTCCCTCAGTGATAAACACACAAAAGGGAGACTCCATCAAAAAGTTGAGACAAGAACATGTTGCCGTTACCTCGAGCCGTTCTGGTCTGATGGTCCGAGAACACTTACACAGCCAGTGCCAATGGCTTGTGACGGAGGCAGCCTGAACACAAAGCTAAAAGATGTAAAGTTCGACAGCGGTTTCCACAGCAGAGCTACCTGTCTTACTAAGTGTCCCATTACTATCGGTAAAGAAAGCTGATCAAAAAGACGAATTGATGGCACGACGGCATGTCTACATGACAGCTGGTGCTGTTTCGCGTCTAATTTAGCCATGTTATTTAGATGTGTTTTTTTTTTCACTAGTAAAAATGAAGCATGGAGGAATAGCTTTAATTGTCACAGTCACTGGGCTGCTTGTCTGTACTAATGCAGCAGCAGTGAGAGACGCAGGACATGCGATGTTGACACCAGAGCAGGAGTTTGAATAATGCCTCTCATTAGCCACTGAAGCGGTTCTTCTGCCTGTGTCTGTCCCCGGTCATTTTGCGCCAGCGTGATAAAAAAACAAGCCCATCGCGTCTGAAAGCTGCCATCAATCAAAGATGGATGCAGTTTACTGCTACGAAAAGGCATGAATCTCTGTGTTATTTTCTTAGGCACAAACATCACAACTGCTGGGTTCCAAAACCTACAGAGCTGCCTACGAAGACAGCATTTTGAGACATCGTAGACATGAAGGGTGCCTCTTAAGGTGGCTTGTTTGGCCAAATTATGAGGCAGCATTGTACACATCCTTCACAGAGAAAGATGAGGGTGAGTTGAAAGAAATGTTGATTGTAAATTAGTTATTTTTTATTTTATTAAATACATAAAAGTATCAAACAAATATTTTTATGTAATTAAAATAAATTTAATCAGTATGTATTTTATGGCCTATGAGAGCATTGTGCCTTTAGCAAAATGTCAAGGCAAAAATCTAATCAAAATCCTAATGCAAAAATCTAAATGGAAGTACATCTTGTTTTATATTTTGTTAAATATTTTTGAAAGAACCCAGCTAACAAAAATATTCCAAAAATGTTTTGTAAACATTCCAGTCACGTTATATATATTTTTTGAAAGCTCTAAATGTTCTCTCAACATTCAAAACCTCAAGTTTTAAAAATGTTATTCTCATTTATGTGACCATTAAGGGAACATTAGCCTGCGTTTTATAATTTAGCACACATTCTACCTTCTATGAATGTTCTGAAATAAAGTAAGATTTAAAAAAAAAAAAAAAAAACCTTTCAGAAAAATAAGTTCCATAAATAACGTTTTAATGTTAATGTTTTGAGAACAATATTAAATGATAATTTTGAACAAACATTTTCTATTTAAATATATTTTAAAATGAATGAATTCCTTAATTTTCAGCTGCCGTTAATCTTCTGTGTCACATTGTCCTTCAAAAATCTTTCTGATATGCTGATTTGGTGCTCAAGTAATATTTCTTATTATTATCACTGTTGAAAACAGTTGCTTAATGTTTTTATAACACTTTTTTCCAGGATTCTTTGGTGAATAGGAAGTTCAATGGCAATTATTTGAAATAGAAATCTTATACACAATACAAATATAAAAAACTGACCCCAAACTTTCTGAACAATACAGGCAACTAAAAAGGTTTTGGAACAAAGCTAAAAACTCTACCGTCACAGGATCAGCTTTCAATACAGATACTTTTTCTTTTGTACTGTAAAAAGATGCTCAGCAATCAGTCACATTTGGAAAACAAGAACTGTATATATAATAATTTATGAAGCAATTTCCTTCCAAAAAAGACAGATAAGACAAGCAAAAAACAGAGAGAGGGAATCTTGTAAGGCAGCATCCATCTGTGCTTCGAGTCGTTGATTGAGTGTACGTCTGGACGTACATACTCTCGAGAGCCCACGGGGCAAATGAAACCCCAGCTACACAGCGCATCAATCAATAATACACACGGCGTATAAGACTGAGAGGGAGGTGCAGTCTGAGCACATATGATAACAGGAGATTTCCAGCAAATGAGAACCCTGCACAGAGCTCTTCATCATCACACAATCTGCAGAATCTCCCTCCTCTGCCATCCCTCAACTCTCCCGCCACATTTTCTCTGTGTTTGTGCGTGAGGGCTCAGTGGTTTGAACTGAAGCGGACAGACCGAATATGTTCACAAAGTTCCTCTGACACATTCTGTTTTCATTAGGGGTGGGATGTTTTACCCAGGTTGTGCCATCTTGGTTGTGGAGGTTGTTTTGCTCCATTAACTGAGGTTCTGCGTCTGGAGTGAATGGGGGGAAAATTAAATAAACATTTTGGATACTCGCCAGTGACGGAGGTAGAAGGTCCAGCACTGAGGTTAATCTGCTTGTAGACTTCATCGTCTTCCTTTGACAGACGTCAAGCGAGGAGCTGATGTTCTGGACTGTAATCATCTGGAGTCATTATCACTGTCTGGGGTGACCTAATACAGCACAGCACCACGGGATGAAAGAGCTTGTTTACTGATCCAGAGTCAGAATAAAGAGCATTAATCACCTTAATGAAGAGCAAATCAAACCATCACAGATGATCCCATGTAACAGAATGTGCTGTTCAATTCAAACGGGCAATGTTTCAAAATGACAAATCAGTGAGAGTTGGTCATGTTGATTGATTTCCTCTATGAAACGTTAATAGATTTAGTCCTCACTGGGCAATTGGCACTCATTAACCTTCAAGCGGTTTCATTTGAGAATGTATTGCTGCCATTTTGCAGCACCACACAAAGGCAATTCAGCAGATGATAAATATCCTGACTCTTTAGTGGCAGGTCACATATCAAATGAGCACTTTGGCACCGCAAACTCTGGCTAATAGATAAACACACACACACAGCTCACCATACTCTAATAAAGAGATGAAAGTTCCAAAAGAGAGTATATTTGGACCATCTGGTGTATTGAAAGCACATGTTCGTCTTACAAGGAAGTTGTTTGGGTCCACTCTTATTTCCTATTTTTAGAACCAGTTTTGTCATTGAAAATGCTAATATGGTTAAAAATATATGCACATTATTCGATAATGTTCCCTGCAGTATCACTAACATCAGCAGAGGTCAGAAAGAATTTAAAGTTTACACTCGAATGGACGTCACAATACAAAAGAAAAGCTCTTTTGCTTCTTCTATTTTGTTGTGACTTTAAAGGGATAGTTCACCCAATAATGAAAATTCTGTCATCATTTATTCACCCTCAAGACATTCCAAACATTTTTTTTTTTTTTTTAATTCTATTGAGCACAAAAGAAGATACTTTGAAGAATGTTGGTAACCAAACAGTTTATGACAACCATGATAGAAAACAAAATGTGCAAAAATTCTAACTTTGGGTAATGTATGCATATTAGTAACTTAAAGTAAAATATGTACCCTTAAGGTAGTAATATGTACTCTTATGAACCCTTTAGAGGAAAATAAGGTTCAAAGGTGTCCGTTTGAGGGTACTGCCCCATTGTACCCCTAATTTTCCAATTTTTGCACATTTTTTTTCTGACAATCTATGGAAAAAAGNTTAAGGTAGTAATATGTACTCTTATGAACCCTTTAGAGGAACATTTTTTTTCTGACAATCTATGGAAAAAATACTTTGGAAGTAAATGGCTACCATTAACTGCTTGATGGATGGAATCATAATCTGAAGTTTAAAAAAAAATCAGAATCTGTTATCATCATACACTACGTGATTTTCTATGAAATCTGAAAGACTATAAATCACTATGTAGACTGTAAGTTGTGTAATGTAGTGTTTTTGTCCATACAGTGAAATTCACTGGGGTCCAATGTTGTTTTAAAGCCCACTGAAATTCAAAATATTTTCATCTGTGATCCATAAGTGAATTCAAACCCCATTTACACTTTCTGGTTTTGCTTTATTTTTGTGGTAAAGTACACTGTATTTTCCACACTTTGTATGTTTATGCGGACTTTAAAAAGATTTTTCTGTCAAGGATTAAGGGCATTACCGGCCACATTCTGGCTAAAGTTTACCACGTTTGCTTTAGTGTGACCTCTTTACAAACACTGATCTTCACTCCTCAGGAGAGAGAGGTGTTGCCATGGAGACCCTAAAGGTGAGTTCTGAGGGTTTGATCCTGCGCGAAGGAGCGTAACCGAAGCCGCGCGCACATTCTCTCACTTAACTGACTGACTGAGCACTCACTGAGCACTCATCTCTGACTCACACCCAAGTATAGCGTCTGTGAGCCAAGAATTCAATTAGTCACTCAAAACCCAGCGATAGCCCCAGGGGGAGTCATATCTCCACCATTTAAAAGTATGATTACAAATAAACCAATAACATTTTGACTCTCCGGGAATGGACCAGTAGATTAGAAAATTCAGATTAGATCTAAGTGCCTGTAGATTCTCATTAAAACAGCACAAACTACTGAGAAACAATAGGTAATTAGGAGCCTAATGAAGCACAGCACCGTTAGCGCGACTTGACTGTGTGCCTCTCTGCTGGGACCCAGTTTTACTCTACACTTATCCTACAGCAAAGCTTCCAGCCTTTCATTTGGGCAATAAGACATATTTAATTAGATTAATGAACGTTATAAGCTCTCCGAGGAATGGCTTAGTACACAGTGACAATGCAGCAGCTTATATGTGGGGAGGAACACTTCCCGCTTCAGGGCAGACCTTTTCGGTCTCTCAGGACGGAAGTGAGAGAATTGACAGCGACGGTGCAATCTGTCTCTGAGTTACGCCAAGAATAAAGGGCGATGTACAAATCGTTTATTGCAAATTTGTGTTTGGGAATTACAGGAGAGAGTTAGGAGTCTCGAGACGTGAAACAGAACAGAAGTGGACTGAGAGAGCTGAGAGGGTTGATTAAAACAAGAGTTTTTCTTGAGAGTTCATAAAATCGGAGTCTGGTGTTTAGCAAGTTTGTTTAAGAGCTTGTTAGTCGTTATTAGTGCTCTAGGAGAAAAGAGAAATTGGATTATTAAAATTATTACAAAAAATTCAGACTTGAAGCACAGCAGGGGCAGAGAATCCGGTGCATAGGCCAAACATCACTTTCATGGAATAAAAACTGATCCTATTTACTTTGCTAAAGTGATAATTCAACATTCTGTCATCATGTAGGCTACTCACCCTCAAATTGTTCCAGACCTGTATGAGTCTCTTTCTTCTGTTAAGATATTTTGAAGAATGTGGGTCACCAAACAGTTGACGGTAGCCATTGGCTTCTATAGTAGGCCTACAGAAAAAAAATTGTATGAAAGTCAATGGCTACTGTTAACTGTTTGGTTTCCAACATTCTTCAAAATTCCTTTTTTGCATTCAACAGAAGAAAGAAATTCATACAGGTTTGAACCCACATAAAGGTAAATGAGTAAAGGGTAAACTATGCCTTAAATATATGTTCATAGTCTTATTGTGAATGATGTATGGTTTCGCTCAATGATACATCACATTCTGGAAATAAAATGGGTTTTAAATGGCAATTCATATTTAAGGGCAAAAAGGATATTGATAAAGGCAGAAAACATGTTAAAATGACAACTGACAGATTTTGACAATGTGCTCGACAATGTTTGCCATGATACAGTACTGTTAAAAAGTTTAGGTCAGCAGGATTTTCATTTTGAAAGAAGGCTTTCTGTAAAACATTAAAAAAATTCAAAGCTTTTTTAACATACCAAAAATAACGCATTATATTTTTTTAACTGAATTTAAAAAATGACCTTAACATTAACAGGAATTTATCTTGGAAACACAGAAAACAGTTTGTCACTGTTGGGAATGAAAAAAAGTTTGACTTTTGATTATTCAAACAAAACTTCATTCATTATAATGTTATAGTGCCCTCTATAGGCTGAAGGGAGAATGTACTCTGAAGTATCACCAATAGCAGCCTAGCTCTGCATAGGTCAACTACTACAACTCTTTATTTGTCACAAAAAAGATCAATAAATCAGCAGTCAGACACAACCGTGTCATACTTGAAACCACAATAAGATATAAAACTGAGGGATAAGCAATTTCTTTTTACTATTTAAGTGAAGCTATTGACTTGTATCCATAAACAGCTGTCCACTTAAGCTCATAAGCACAACACATATTGTGGCACGTCTGCCGTCGTTGCAGCAGGTCGCCGCTTGAGTACCTGCAAGCGCGAAATAAATCTCTTACACTGCGCCGCCTTTGGGAAAACTTTCAGTATCAGTGCCCCCCAAAAAAGGCCCACGCCCAACTGATCCAACTGTTCTGTTTGCGCTCGTGTTTGTAAACAGATGAATAATTGAGCCAAGTTCAAATCCGCCGTGGCAGTGGGGTGAGAGAAGAGGAGGAGGATAGACAGATGGCCTAGAGCAGATAGTCTAAAGCGCGGCGCTCCGAGCGCACACACCAAAGAACGCGGGCCGGCATTGTTCTGCCCGCCAGGGCCGTGCTGTCATGCGGCGTGCAAGCCATCCCCCCAGAGCCAAGGTCTTAGCGTGTCAGTGTCCCGGGCCCATTGTCTCTGCGTTTTTTAATTTCTGGGACGCAATCGAGTGTGACGCCAAAATGTTTACCTAGCGTGTCTGCCTCAGCCATGAAGTGAGGAAAATAATAAAAGACAGAGAAAGAAAAAAAAACATGTCCAAGGGTCTCAGCACAAAATAATCCACCGTAATGCTAGAGAGTTTAAAGAGGCTTTGCCAATATCCCTCTGTTTTCAGGAGGGAAAAAAGAGGAGGGAGAGATAAAGAGCTAGGAGAAACCATCAGGAGAGAGAGAGAAAGCTGCTAAAAACCCCTCAGCCTCAATGGGATTGCTAATGATTGTTTTTAGAGAACAACAATTGTGGTATTAGGGCATAAGCAGCTGAAGATAACATCCAGGGGAAGAGGAACAGCAGCTTGGGGAAGGAGATAATGAGGGAAAAGTAGGGGATTCTGGGATGGGGCCCCGCTCTGTTGCACCGATGCCCCTCTCAGTCAGGGGGTATCAAAGTGACTCGCCCTCTCTCTTTCTCTCTTTTGAAAAAGTACCTGCTCTAATCCACCGAGACGACGGGGGTTGAAGACGTCCTTGCAGAGCAGATCTTGAAAAAGCTGGAGGTCAGAGAACACGTACTCGCAGGCAACAAACGCGAGAGCGGCTTCTCTGTCGTCATCTATCTGCGAGACAAATGGTCAGACATATGTGGGTCTTTGCGAAGAATATGATCAAGAACGTGGCACATTCGCATTCGATTCAAAACAGGAGCTTACCGCGAGCTTATCGTTTCTGGCTCTGTCCGAGGAGGCTTTGAGAAGCGATGTTGGTGGAAAGACCAGCCCACACACATACAAAACTCCCCCTGGCTCCTGTCCAGCGGGCGAGGGGACTCGTCCAAAACAAACTGGATGCCAACGAGCAAACAAAGGCGTAATTGGGGAAGAAAACAGCGCCACCTGTTGGCATCATAGCCCTGTCTTTATGAGCCGCACCTGAGCCTGGCTGCCAAAGACGAGGGGAGCGAGGTCTTCAAGAGGGCCTGGGGAGTCACCTGGCACATGCAGCGCTGCACTCCGGGCCCGTGTGGGCCGCTTTATTCCCATCTCTCTGGATCCACAAAACACACACAAACAGGAAGACAGCGGGGGGCAGATGGAAGGGTCACTGTCTCTGCCAGGTGGCCAGGGGGCCTGAGGATGAAGCCAGATATGATTTTTCTCGTATAACACACACACACACACACACTGAGAACCAAAAATATACACATAATAACAATTCAAAGAAATGGGCAGTGATTGTAGATATTCTTCAGATTTATGGTTATGGGCTTTGTGCATTTAATTTTATAGGACAGATTGGAGAGACAGGGAAATAGAATGGGATCAAGACACATCGCAGGCTGGATTCCAGATATTCTGATTTACGGCCTTGTTTATTCCATACGGTGTGAGGGAAGTATGTTCCATATGGAGTGTGGAATATATGTGTTGACTTTCAGCTGTGTTTGTGACTTTTACTAGAGCCAGTGTGCAAACAAGTGAACAGATGACTAAATGAATAAATGAAAGTGTATGGCAGAGAGAGTCTACATTAGTCTCTGCCATTTTCCTGGAGGCTGATTACCCATACGACTGGTTTTATTCTAAACCATTTAAACGCACACACTCAAACTCGGTTATAAAAGAATATATGTTAAATATCTATCCTCTTTTTGTGACACAAGCGTGACACTTAAAACAAAGTAACTGTACATAATTACTAAATAGTACATAATTTAACTGTTAGATATGTTTTAATCTTACTTTTATTCAGGGATGCATTAAATTGATTAAAAGTGACAGTAAAGACATGTATAATGCAACAAAAGATTTACTTTTCAAATAAAGGCTTTTTTTTAAAAATTGTGTCACTGTTTACACATACTATAATAATAATAATAAGGAATGTTACTTGAAAGGAAAATCAGCATATTAAAATCATTTCTGAAGGATGTGACGCTAAAGACGGAAGTAATAGCTGCTGAAAATTCAGCTTTGCCATCACAGGAATAAATGACATTTTAAAATATATTAAAATAGAAAATGGAAAAAATATTGAAATTTGTAATATTTTATAATATTAATGTTTTACTGTATTTTTGAGTAAATGCATCCTTGGTGAGCATTAGAAACTTCTTTTAAAAAAAAAAAAAAAAAACTTACTATAACTTGATGAGAATAGGTAGATGATGCAAGATTTACTACAGAATTTTATTTGTTACTTAACTGTTAAAAATACAAATATTTTTGGGCTCAAAAATCTGAGGGGGCACGTTTAAATGTGCATGACGCTTCTGTCTGTTAGCAGGAACAAACAGGAGCTTAAAAAGGATTGGCTCCAGGGTCTGAAAGTGGAATGACCTGAAGTCTCCCTATCGCTGGATGTTTGTCTTGGTTTTGAGCGTGTGCACAGGCTGTGCCTGCCGCTGCCATCCTCAGTCCAAAGCCACAGATGCTGCAGTGTTTGTGTGTTGACTCCGTGTAATTTGTTTGCACTAATTTGTTTTGGGGTATCAGGGGAGTTCCCTTTTTAATTTGCCTCTCTCTGTTTACCCCTCTTTGTGGAGCACTGATCTGTTAAGCAGCAGTAAGAGCAAGAAAGAGAGAGGAAGAGAGAGAGAGATGGGGTGTAGAAGAGCCTAAATTAAAAGAAGGTACTATGCAGATTGTTTTAAGCTCTGGCTGCCCCGTCGGGCCCAAAGGCCTTGCTCGCAGCCTGCACCTGCTCCATCCCGCGGGAACCTGGTTCCTGATCCGTGGCCCCTCTCCCTCTCCTGTCTCTCTTCTCTTCTCTTTCTCTATCTCCCTCTCTCTCCCCTGCTGTTTCCTCTGCACGTCTCCAGTGCCTGGAAACACCTTAATCAGCCCTCCTCTGCGCATGGATGGCTGCCACTCATTAGCCTGATTGAAAAGATGGTAGCTCATGCTAAACACACACACATACACATATGCACACACAGGTTGGAAAACATTCACACTGACTTTCTGAATATTAAAACCTACATTTTATCGCAGGTATTTTTGCCTTTTCAAATTAAGTCTTTATTTGTGAAAAAGCAAGGTTTCGTACCAAATCAGTTCAGTGAAAAAATCAATGACTCACTAATAAAAACAAGCCATCTGTTCCGTTCCGTTGAA